>OY856409.1:1789754452-1790021952 GCA_963693085.1 Alisma plantago-aquatica
ATTTGAGAGGGATCTTCCGATCACATAATACTTCAGTTGCACTCCTCCATTTAAACCATCCAATAGTGATTCTGTGACAAACATCCCCATATGTTTGAATAATAGAAACCCAAGTAACAAAACTTTTAACATTTTGGTACATCCACTCCGTTCAACTTGGCTCCACCATTTACAATATGAGATTGGCTGACATTGCAAAATGCATATATTCAGTTTTGCTGCTACTTATCGCTATCCATTTGATTCCAACGTATTTCTCCAACCTTCAACTTTAATCATTCCATCTATCTTTGGTTTCGTCAATTAGCACGATATCATCAACAAATAACATGCACCAAGGAATATCATCTGAACATTCTTTGTCAACTCATCCTTAACAAGAACGAATTGATACATGCCGAGGGTGGATCCTTGGTGTACCCCAACTGTGATAGGAATTGCTGGCGTCTCTCCTCCAGAAGTCTTCACACTTGCAGTTGAGTTATCATCAATGTTTTAAAAAACGTTAAGCGGTAACCGTGCGGACAACACCTTGTAACTGGTTAAGCGGTAAGCGGCCGATTAAGCGGTCGATTTTTGAAAAATCGGATTTTAATTTCCTATATAATTTTATACAAAATTACATATATATGTATATAAATACTAATACTCTTTGGAACTTTTATATATATCTAAAGATTCTAAACACTCTACGCAACAATACAAAACACCCAAATAGTTTATAAGATAGCTATAAGACAATAATTATAGCCATAATATAATAAACAATAGATTTGACATAGATAAAATACCCTACATACATGATTCAGAAATATTTTTGTATCACGTGTGTACATAGTTAAGCAGTAAACAATAGACTAATTATTGGATACCTTTCTAACTTATTGTTATATGTCCATATCATCAATTAGTCATACATTACAACAACACAATTAACTAAAATATGCATTTTAAAATTAGATAATAGTTACATAAATTTTACTTGTATAAATTACACTTTACAACAGTTCCCTATTATCCCAACTTGCATACAAGTATGCATTCTATTAGAACTAGGCTTATCATAGGATATTTAATGTATATAAGTTTAATATAATATAGTCAGTAATACTTGAGACCATATAGTTTATATAAAGTTACAGGTGCACAGAAAAATAAAAAAAAGGACAAAAAAGGCCAAAAAGCGGGAAAAGGGCAAAAAAAGATAAAAACGGGTGAAAAGCGGGAAAAAACGGCCGATTAATTACAAAAACGTTAACAGGCGATTTTGGCAAAAATCGAACGGCCTGGGCATTGGGCTGATTAAGCGGCCGTTTAATCGGGCGCTCAGCCTGTTTTTCATTTCATTGGTTATCATACATGTAATATATTGGATTGGCACACCCTTTTTCTCCAAAACCATCTAGTACACTTCATTGGGTATTCGATCACAAGCTTTTTCCAAATCAATAAAAATCACATGAAGATCACTTTTGCTTTCTTTATACTTCCTCATAAGCTCCTTATCAGAAAAATAACATCTGTTGTTGATCTTCCAGGCATGAAACCAAACTGGTTGTTTGATATCTGCATAATAGATCTTAGCCCCTGCTCAAGAATCCTCTCCCAAAGCTTCATAGTATGACTCATCAAATTAATAACTTTGCAGGTTGTGCAACTTTGAACATCTCCTTTGTTCTTGTAAATGGGGACTATAGTACTATTTTTTCACTTATTTGACATCTTCTTGGTCTTTGTAATCTTATTAAAAAATTTCGTTAACCACATAACTTCATCCCCCATACTCTTTCATACATCGATGGGAATAACGTCTGGTCTGCACACCTTTCTGATTTTCATCTTTTTCAGAGATTCTTGACCTCAAATAGTGAAACTCATTGTGTGTAAATGCTCTTGTATTCATGTCACACAAATCTCTTACATTATTATGAGTATCTCCATTGAAAATCTTATGAAAGTAATTTCTTCATCGGTTCTTGATATCATCATCCCTCACCAACAATCTACCATCTTCATTCTTGATGCATTTTACTTGACTCAAGTCTCTTCCTTTCCTTTCTCTTATATGAGTCATTTTATATATATCTTTTTCCCCTTCTCTTGTATCCAACTTCTTATTGAATTTGCTTGTTGAACAACCTTTTTAGTTTCTTTGTTTGTTTGCATGTATCTCTAAAAAGTTGCATCATCTCGGGATATGGGCAAGCTCCTATAGATCTACCTTTGCATTTAATTGTGTACTTCCATCATTCCATCACCAAGTCTCTTTTTGTGGAGGCCCACACCCTTTGGACTTTCTCAAAACCTCATTGACAATTTTTGTAATATAGAAACTCAGATTATGCAAAATATTGTTAACATTAGACTTAAGTTCCAAGCGCCCTCGTTGATGAGTTTATCATGAAAAGTCAATTTCTTTTCTCCTTTAAGGATCCACCACTTGATCCTTCTATCTTGGTTTCGTTATACTTGTCTTTGTGGATCTTAATGTTAATATAAAAAAAACACCAACCTATGTTGGGTGGTGAATTCTTCGTCAGGAATCACTTTACAGTACGGACAAAGAGCAACAAATAATGTAGAAGCAAAAAAAAAAAACAATCCATTACATTCCCAAACAAGTTCATATAATGCATCCATATGGGTGGTAATAGAAAGAACTAGAAACTCAAACTAATGAGACTGGTTGTGTGGTTGTAGGGGGCAAGCTGGCTATTGCATACTCATCCTCATCTTTCTACTCTTGGGCATGTCGTTCAAGGTCTAGTCCCGCATGATGCTCAACTTCTGGGTGGTTTGAGAACAACACCCATAAGAGGGAAAAAAGAAAAAGGGTATACGTAGTCCAGTGGTATATATGCAATAAAACAATACTTGGGCATATAAAGGTTCAAGTACCACAAGTGTGTTTCTACTTCCTAGTCAAAAGAAGGTTATATGCAATAGGCAGTACAAGAGAAGGAATAATGAGAGAGAGCCATTTATTTTATAGAAGCAAACAATGAATGAAGTTTCTTCCCTTGTAATCAAATCATTTTACAAATACAACAATTATGAAGTGCATGCTGATTATAATTTAAAGACTAGTGTTATCTAAAGTATGGATGGGACACCATATATCCCAAGCCATGATAGATTGACAAGGGATAAAAATCTCAGTGCTCAATATATAAACATGGCAGGGGGACTAAAATCCCAGTGCCTGCCAGGAGGAATAAAACCTTAGTGCCAATTTATAAGGTGCAACAAGGGCAATAAAACCCAAGCGCCTAAAGTATAGTTAATATACTCATTGATTTTACTAGTCCAAATCTCACATGCGTTATAGAGTAGGCAAGATCATGTCACCCCATAGGAAACATGGACAGGGATACAGACGTGGATACCGACACAGATATGAACATGGAACACAAGTTGAAAACATAGAACACAAACATGATGTTGGACATGGTAAAAAATACATTGCATGTATATTATTTTATGAATAAACACAAAAAAGAACAAGCACATTCAAACACGTAGATCATCTCATCCACGCTATATCCAATTTCATATATACATTCAAACACACATTGCATACATCATGAAACCATCAAAGGCGTACTATCAAACAAACCCACATTGTAATCACATTAATACTCAACCTAATCGATAATTTATTTGCAAATAACAAAATGAGTTAAATACCACAAGAATGTACTAACAATAATATATTTTGCATATTTAATTTTAGTAGTATAAAACAGTGATGGTGGTGGACAACAAATTAAGAAGAGGGAGTGATGTTATTTGTTGAAAAGAAATCGAAAACAATGACGGAGGTGATTCTCCTTCTTAGTCACCGTTGGGCCATATCTTGGCTGTGTCTAAGCCATGTTTGGGATGTGTCCAACTCCTAATAAAAAAGCGGGACTTGGATACATTTGGACCGTGTCTACTGTGTGTCCACCATGTATCCATGTTCGGCACGTGTCAGACACTGACGCGACAACCTCTATGAAGTATCCATGCTTCCAAGGTCCTTCCAAATAGTATTCAAGTACAAAAAGGGATGAATACATACAATACATGGCATTCGGGTCAAAGTGATCAATCAACAAGGATTTCTTTATTGCATTAGCCAAGAATGGAAAAGTCGATCATGCTAGAGGATATTACAAAATGAATTTGATAAAGGATTCAAATGTGAATAAAACTTAGGGCAGCGCCTCAATGGAAAAGATTAGAGTTTTCAAATCATTAATGTCCGATGAAAATTGAGATAGATACACATACCTTGATGGTTAAAGCCTAGTTGCCAAAATCACCTCCAAAGTCAAGTATTAAGGCTTTTTAACACCTAATGACATTAGATATATTGTAGGTTATAATCGCTTCACTCAAATACTCAAACCCTAACATTGCATTGAAAGCCTTGAACTCAAGTTCTATCATCATCATCATCGTCTAAACCTCAGTCCCAACTATGTTGGGGGTCGGCTATATGGATCCTTCGTTTCCATTCAGCTCTATCATGAGTCATATTTTGGCTGAGATGTAGAGATTCAAAATCTCTCTTTATAAGCTCTTCCCATGTTAATTTAGGCCTTCCTCTTCTTCTATTAATTGCGCTTAGCTCAATATCATTACTTTATATAGGCACAATAGTCGGTCTGCGTTGCACATGTCCATACAATCTGGGTCGGCCCTTGTGCAACTTGTCCTCAATGCTCGTCACCCCCACTTTATTCCTGATATAGTCATTTCTCAAGCGATCTTTTCGTGTCTTCCCACACATCCATCTCAGCATACGCATTTCAGCCACATTCATCTTGTTAAGATCTTGTTTCTTCACCGCCCAAAATTCACTTCCATAGAGCATGGTTGGTCGTATTGCTCTTCTATAAAACTTGTTTTTTTAATCTGAGAGGAATCTTCTGACCACATACAAATTTTGAGCCCATTTGGATGAGTGTAAGTCACTCATCCGAGGGCAACAAAATCGACGCGCGAAACTAATTTGAAATGCATAATTTTTGCGGTCTTTATAACATGACCTATAAATGTCCAAATGTGCTCAAGTTTTGCGTATGATCTATTCACAAGATGTTTAAGAAGATCAATGGATTAGATTTTTGAAAAAAATATTACATCATGAAAAACTACTTGAGTGTATTCTGCTCCGAATAACTGAGTGTATTCGGAGCAGAATACACTCAAGTAGTTTTTAATGATGCAATATTTTTATCAGTGTATTCGGAGCAAAATACACTTAAGTAGTTTTTCATGATGTAATATTTTTTCAAAAATCTAATCCGTTGATCTTCTTAAACATCTTGTGAATAGATCATACGCAAAATTTGAGCACATTTGGACATTTATAGGTCATGTTATAAAGACAGCAAAAATTATGCATTTCAAATTAGTTTCGCGCGTCGATTTTGTTGCCTTCGGATGAGTGACTTACACTCATCCAAATGGGCTCAAAATTTGTATGTAGCCTAGTTATAGTGTGACAGTGAAGATCAATGGTTTACATTTTGTAAAAAAATAGTCTTGGATATGAAAACACACTTGAGTGTATTCATGCGATCTGTACACTCTGAGTGTATTCTAGCCTGACTATATATATATATATATATATATATATATATATATATATATATATATATATATATATATATATATATATATATATAGAGAGAGAGAGAGAGAGAGAGAGAGAGAGAGAGAGAGAGAGAGAGAGACTTAGGGGAACATCCGAATTTTGTTTTACTAATGACATGGAACACCTATATATTGGTACCTTGGGTGGCGTCCAATGCCCAATTACACAATGTGGGACTAATCCCATACTATTTACATACTCTGTGTGTGTGAAGTTCTAACACTTCGCCTCAAGCGGTGCATATGTATCATAAGCACCTAAACTGAACCCAACACCCATTATATATATATATATATATATATATATATATATATATATATACTAGCAGGGTGCACGTGCTAAGCACGTGAATTCCCACTAAATAAGATAAACAAACTGTGTACATTGACATTGACTATTTCACATACAATATAGATACATTACATATGTGGAGTAACGTATACAATTTTTTTGAATTTTTAATATGTACACCATTCAATTTACATATCTCAAGATACTCAATTCTTCTTCTCTTCTTGAACTTTCAATTGTTCGAGTTGTACATTTTGCCTACTTATACCTGGAAGAGAAGGAAACCCATAAGTTGAGTTTGTCATTTGTGATGAGATCATATTGTTCGTATGTCTTAAAATTGAGAATAAGAATCATACAAAATTAAGAAAAAATAGTTGACGTTACTTACCGTAAGATCAACTGTGATTAACATATCAACGTCATATAAGAAAAGGTCTTCTGCTTCTTCATTGAATGTAGTAATCTACATGGATTTAATCTGAAATTTAAAAATCAAGGAATTGAATGAAAGACTATGACAAATTAGAAGATAACATGTGTGGATGTATCAATGAATGCTGACCATTATCAGAAAGTATTTCTTTATATTCGAAGTATCCCAACAGCAGATAGTATTTCAGTATAGACTATATTTCTTGTTGTAGTAGTACTTGATGTCTCAGTAGAAGTTGTCTTAATAAGAACTTTAAGATCTTCTGGAGATTTTGCTGTATATAAAGCCACATATAACTGGCCATGAGAGAATACAGGTTGAGGCAGATATATTCCAACTTTCTCTAAAGTTTGACCTTGTGATTTGTTGATTGTCATTGCAAAGCACAACCGTATTGGAAATTGGAGTCTCTTGAAAGTGAATGGTAGTTTTTCATGATCTTTTGGCATTAATGGAATTCTTGGAATGAATACTCTCTGTCCTTTCTTATGTCCAATCACTATTTCAGCATCAATAATATTTTTGTTGAATTTTTTGCAAATAAGTCGTGTGCCATTACAAAGACCTGAGAAAGGATCAATATTTCGAAGTAGCATAACTGGACAGCTCTTCTTAAGAACCAACTTGTGAGGTGGAAGACCAGAAGGGGACAAAGAATTCAGAAATTCTTCTTCTTGAAATTGATTGGTGTTGTCAATAGCTGAATCAAAGCTGAAGTACTCTTTCCTATCTCCAGGAAAAATACTAATCAATAGATCATTAATATCATCAACAAACTCATTTTTTGTCGTTAATATAGCATGGTTTGTAAGAGAGTGAATGTTCTCATCATTATCCATGAGTTTGGGAAATACTGCTCCTATTAGTTCAAACTTTGAGGAAATTTCATCAGTGAATGGGATCACCATGGACTTAGGGATTGCAATGTGATCATCAACCACAGTTTCTTCTGTTCCATTTCCAACATCGAGCAAATACTTAGAAAATGATGGATTCAGTACGGCCCTCATGTTTTCTTTTAGTTTCAATTTTTCAATATACTGCCATAACTTGGACTTTACAAAGCTTGCTGCTATTGTTTGCTCCTTACCTCCTTGTGGTACAACAGGAAGAATTTGTCTGAAGTCGCCACAAAAAACAACAACTTTTCCTCCAAAGAGCAATGTATTTCCAGTCATATCTTTCAATAAAAGATCTAAAGATTCAATCGCTTGTTTTTTGGCCATTGATACTTCATCCCAGACTATGAGATTTGAGCATATACACCAATATATTTATAAGAACTTTATGCTTATATAGACACCCTACACTAGAAAATAAAGCACCCAAATAGTTTTTGAAACAACTCTAATACCCAAATAGTTTACTGTTACTGTTAATATAATTATAAATTTATAACTTTATATAGTAAAATGCAGTAAGAAGAAGAAGATATATAATGTATTAATGTGCATTATGAGTAAACAATAAAATAGATATAATGTTTTATATAATTTATTATATCCACTAAACAATAGAATATGTTTTGCACTATAGTATGTATTAATGTATTATATAAGTTAGAAAGGTACAGAAATACAGTATGCAATAGATAACTAGATATATAATGTATGTATTAATGTATTATAGAATGTATCATCCAATAATGTTTCATATTATACAATGTACAACGATAATGTATTATACTATTACCTAGGAAGCACGGACACTTCTAGACGGCCCCCGTGTCCGTGTCGGACACATTTTGGACGCAAACACTTCCCGGACACAGCCCAAAACGTCTTGGACACGGCTAGGACGTGTCCAGTTCATTTTGGTTCTTTTTTGCAGTCCGGACACAGCTGGACACGGCTCGGACACTTCCTGGACGCTTGAATGCAGCAGTTGCTGCTGCAATGACCTATTTCAGAGTGCAAATGTTGAATATACAGCTATTGTTTATGTCTTGTCAATGAGAAAATGCAACATAGAGCTGAGATCTAATCAAAGTTGCAAACAAATCTGTTAAAAACAATATGTAAAATCTGAGCTGAATCGGATTTTATGAATCATATGTAAATTAATAAATTGATTAGACGAGTAATAAGAACTCCTTTATCTATTCTGTAATCTACTACATTTACCGAAGAAATACATCTTTTGTTTTCTACTTTGCATTGTTTCTACTACGCACATGAACACATAATCATATGCATATATGATTATACATACATAGATACATGAATCTAGACAAAATTAAAATAAATCCCAATCCATACACCATATACCATACACCCACATATACGTATATATTATAAAAAATCCTCTCATACAATGCAGTTGCTGCTGCAATGGCCCATTTCAGAGTGCAAATATTGAATATATAGCTATTGTTTATGTCTTGTCAATGAGGACATTCAACATAGAGCTGAGATCTAATCGAAGTTGCAAACAAATCTGTTAAAAAGAATATGTAAAGTCTGAGCTAAATCAGATATTACGAATCATTTGTAGTTTAATAAATTGATTAGACGAGTAATAAGAACTCCTTTATCTATTCTGCAATCTACTACATTTACCGAAGAAATACATCTTTTGTTTTCTACTTTGCATTGTTTCTACTACGCACATGAACACATAATCATATGCATATATGATTATCCATAGATAGATACATGAATCTAGACAAAATTAAAAGAAATCCCAATCCATACACCATATACCATGCACCCACATATATGTATATATTATAAAAAATCCTCTCATACAATGACGTGTCCGTGTCCTATATTTTAGAAAATTGCTGTGTCCCGTGTCCGTGTCTGTGTCTGTGTCCGTGTCTAGAAACGTGCTCGTGCTTCCTTGACTATTACAGACTTGTATTATATTACTTGCACGTATAGTCAGTCATACACGTACATAGATACTAGTCAACATATAGTAGTAGCAACAACATTTGACTACAAAAAAAATGAAAAAAGAAAGCAACAGTACAAAAATCCAGTGCCCAAAAATTAGGCAGCCAAAAGCGGGCGCACAAAGCAGAGAATCAGGCGGGCTAAGTAGGCCTTAGGCGACGCTTAGCGGGCTGGTGCCTGAGAGGTCGCTCAAGGCCTTAACCAGGCATTTGGGTCTCTTAATCGCTCAGGTGGGCACTTGGGATGTTTCTCAAAACATTGATTTTTATATGATTTCTTTCTCCCTTCACCATAATAAAATATCATAAAAAAGCAGAATAGTTTTGGTGTTGGGGTACTACAATTTGAGAAGGTTGACTCATTTGTGTATGTTAGAATATAGTTTCTATTTATGTACCTATATTCGTCCATTGTGTAAATGTTCACACTTCATATAATAAAGGAAAACCCGCTCTAGTCGACTATCGTTCTGGCCCAATTTTTTCACATGGTATCAGAGCAAGCCTTAGGATTGTAACCCTAGCCACCGACCACCACCCCCTTCGCTCTCTCTTCCCGTCTCCTCTTTGCCCCGCCGCCGTCACCACCACTGTCGTGTGGCGCCATCGGCGGCTTCAGTTCTTGCCAGACGCTGCTCGCCGGTTTCTCTCCGTATCTACTAAAGCATGGTGGCTGTTTGAAGGAGAGGAGGAGAACCACTCGTTCTATCTTGTATAAAGAAGGAACAACTCCCTTCTCATTCTTCTTTCCTCTCCACGTAGTCCTTGTACATGGATGAGTGCCTATGTTCTTTAGGGGTTGTTGATCCGTTAGTTTCACATTGTCTATTGATAATTTGACATAGGTGACGACACTAGTTCCCGTCACCTCCCCCTCCCTCCGACACATCTTCCAGGGGTCTTCTACTTCTTTGACAGAGCGAGTTCCCGTCCATCCGCGTCGTGCATCAATCACCACCGATACAGTGTGTTGTACAATCAACACAGCGTGTTGCAGTTCATAGTTTCGCCTTGACGGTGCATGACGTTGCTTAGATCACAACTTAGTTACATGTCATGTTTGCGAGTGACACGACATGTTGATAGCTATTGGAGTTTACGCTTCTGATAGATACACGACATCTCCTCTAAGTGACATGACGTGTTGACGAGTACTGAAGTTTATGCCTCCGACAGACACATGACGTGTCACCTGCTCACACAGCGTGCTGAAGAGATTCAGAAAGTCTGTTTTCTATCTTCGCCAACTGACGCAACATGCTGACATCTTAACACGTTGTGTCAGTGTCGTACGCAACTTGTCAAGTCTTAAACATGGTGTGCTGTCGACGATCTTCCTTGACTGCTGTTGTTACCATGGAAACTTTTGATCCAAATTGCAAAGTTCCGCTTGAAATTTCATTTTTTTGCAATTGGACATGGAAACCTAAGATCGGACATGCGAAACACACATGCTGGGAACGGGACGTAATTTTGAGAAAATTTTGACCCTAGGAGCGAAATTTTGAAAAAATGGTGAATTTTTGCTGCAAAAAAGCCCAATTTGGGTCGTAATTTTGCGAAATGGTACAAAAACACAAATTATTTTTTGAGAAATTTGTTCCTAAGGTTGATAAAACTACATATTGGGTATTTTGACAATTAATTTTGAATCTCTTGCTTCTAAAGGCTATCTTTCTTAATTCGAAGGTATGTTTCCCCTATCTCTTGACCATTTATACATTACCTTCATCAATTTCTACATTCTCTACAGAGATATGGAGAAATACTCCATTAATAACAAAGTTCTTTCTTGGATCTATGTATAAATGTCCCATATAACCTAGTTAAATGCTAACACTAGACTTATACAAGTTGTAGTTGGTAAGTATGGAACTTGTAACTGTAAGTTTTAAATTCTAAGTTGTAACTTGAATCTTCTACCACTCTACTTGTCTAGAAGGCTTGACATTTCTGTTCATTTGTGGACTCACTCATCAAGACATGTATCCCACCTTGACCTCTAAACATGTAAATGTCTTATATAGTCTAGTGTGTTTATGTCTAAATATTGTGTTTGCAAAATTTCATAAGTTAATTCCTTCATTTCACCATCAAATTTTTGTCAAAATTGTTAAACTCCCTTCACTTGCAAATGTGGGAGACCCCACATATCCAATATGAAATATCATTGCATGTTTGAGTAGATCTTGGCGTTTTGATTGTCGTGGTAAATTTTCATGATTTAATTTGCTTATTTGGTCGTCAAAATCGTTAGCGTTATAAATATCGAAATTTGTATTTTTTTTTGATTCTGGGCCATCAGACACGACATCAAAACCGGACAATTAATTCCTTGACTCTTACCTAGATCCAATCTCATATGGGAGACGAAAAGCCTGCTGCTTCTATTACAATCGTCTACAATGTTCAATCTTAGATAACGTCTGTGAAGCTTAATTCATAGAATTATCTCCTTTGGATGAATGCCGTGTACACCGTTCTTGAATCTCGATAGAAGTTGGTTATTATTGAGTCAGAGCCTCATGATGAAAGTAGCAAAGACTACTCTACTTGGCGGAAACATAATGGACTGGTGAAGTCCTGGTTATGAAATAGCATGGAGCCCCAGATTGCTTCCAGGTTTATGTTCTATTCCACAACCAAACAAATCTGAGAGCTATAAAGAAACACTTCTCTCACGAGAAGAATGCTCTCTGTCTCTATACTGTTTATGACCATCTCTTTGCAGAAAGATAGTCACTCCCTAGAGGATTATTTTGGTGCTATACAATCTATTTCTTAGGAACTCAATTTCTACCAGTCGCTGAAGATTAGCGATTAGATGAAAGATAAAGATGATCTAGTAACAACAAGATTCCTATCCGGGTGAAATCCTATCTATGCTTAAGGTAGAAGTGTTATCCTTGCCACATACAAACTCCCAAGTCTTGAAGAAGCCTTTCTGAGGATTCAACGGTCTTCCTTCATTTTTTTTTTCTGCTAGTGTATGAGGACAACACTTTGAGAATCATGCCTCTTGCTGCCTCCGCCAAAGGAACTGGACGAGGCGTTGATCGAGGATGAGGCAATCGTCCTAGGGACAAATGTACGTTCTCTGGGAAACTTGGACATGCAAAGAAAAAGTGCTATTCTAAGCATGGTCAACTCCCTATTGGCATTGCACATTATACGACTACTTCTTCGGGAGCATCTGCATCTGGAGCCTCTAAGCAATTGCAATCAAATGTGACAATTTCCAAGGAGGAGTATGATCGTTTTCTTCTGTCTACCCAACAAGCTTCCCCTTGGCTCCTCCGCCAATCTGGTTTCAGATATAGGTAACCACGGGACTTCGCTAGTTGCCTCCCATCCATCTTCTACATGGGTGGTGGATTCTAGGGCCTCTCAACATATGGTGGGTACACGACCTATGCTTCTCTCTTCTAACTCATATATCCTGCATGCTTCTGTGACACTTGCTGATGGGTCTATCAGGAGAGTCCAGGTTGTTGGATCCTAGATGGGTGATTAGATACTCTAGAGGGGGGATGAATAGAGCTGAATGTACTTAAACAAAATTCATTAGACCTTCAAGATATATCACAAGATAAGGTTGCTAAATAGGAAATTTGAGTGCAACTAAAATGCATAGCAAGGATGAGAAAGATTGAGCAAACACAAGTAGACAAGCTATTTAGAGTGGTTCCACACTTCAAACTAGAAGTGAGTCAGTCCACTTACCTAGAGAGGTCAACCTCTAGGATTTCTTAACCTTGCACCTTCATTATATTCATTATAAGAGATACAATATATGACCAATCAAAGGACTTACCTATCCAATACAAAGAGTCTTCAACCTTACCAAGGACTTACTCACTTTGCAAGGAGTCTTCCGCCTTCCTCCAAGGACTTACCTACTCTTGCACAAGTCTTCAGCCTTGCAGGGATTACCCACTTTTCTTAGATCTTCAGCCTTTGTCTTCACCTTCACTTGGAGAAGCTTCCGCCAAGGACTTACCCACTTGAGCAAGGAGTCTTCTGCCTTCACCAAGGGCTTACCCACTCTTGCTCCAAGTCTTCAGCCTTGATCTTCACCAAGGGACGCCTTCCCTTGTTCTTCTTCACCTCTCTTCGCCAAGAGAGAGAACCTTCATCTTCATGGTTGAAAAGAGAGATAGGGAGGTGGTGGAAGTGAGAGCCTCACAAGATATACATGTAGGACTAGCTCTCTTACAAATTTCCTACTCACTCTAACGAATGTAGCAAGTGATTAAGCTTAGAGAGAGAGGAGGCTGTAGGAAGCACTCAACTATAGAATAGGAACCTCATATAGAGTTTTGCATTGAATGCTCAACCTTGGAATGAAGCCCAAGGGGTCCTATTTATAGATGGGGATGCCTCTTAGCCTTTGGGATCACTTAAGAACGAAAACTAGCCGTTTTGTGGCTTGCAACAAATATATTTTCGCTTGTTGCAACTCCACAACGGCTACAAATACTTTTCTGCACTTTTCCGTACAGTGCAATCGGTCGAGTTTCTATAAAGGTAACTCGACCGATCCCACTAAGAGACAAGACCAATTTAGGCCATCGGTCGAGTTTGTCCTGGGGTAATTCGACCGATTCACTTAAATCAGTTTTGGTTAGTAGAGGGATCGGTCGAGTTCTGTGAAGTGTAAACTCGACCGATCAAAAGTAATTTTCAAGATCCAATTAAGTTCGGTTGAGTTTGCAACTCGACCGATGAACAACCTGATGCGAATTTTGAAAAATGGCTTTTGAATGCTTAAACATTCGATCTAAGTGCTCTTGATTTTTTCTAAGCTTAATTACAAGTCATACAATCATTACAAGTGATTTACAACATGATTCTAATGGATTTACATATTATTACAAAAACGTGCACTTGTATTGACTTTGACTTGTCTTTTCTCAAAGTTGAGATGCGCAAGTTAGGGCATTTGGAGTGTGTCTATACCTAATCTGAAATCACTCAAGTAGAGACATTAGACACAAATAAGTGGAATGGTTTAGTTATCATCAAAACAAGGGTTTAGTCAATTTAGACCTTGAGTCAACACAGGCTTATGGGACTGTACAAGCATCTCGTGATTTGACTTTACAATATGTACATAATGTAGCAGGCTTTCCTTTTAATTTAATGTCCGTCGCTAAGGGCTAATTTGGTACGGTGCGGTGGGGTGTAGTTAGCTGGTTTTAAAAACAGATCAAATATAATCCTATCTTTTGCAGTACACGAAATGATATATGGTACGCACAGTAAAATTTCAACGATTTAGCCTGCAATTGTTTGGTGAGGAAGCGAGAACGAGGCAGAGTTTGTAGCTTTTTCCTTGTAATCGTACGTACCAACACCCCGCATCACAGCTGTGGTATAGTCAGAAAACTGAAACCACACCCGACCACCTCCTATTTCTGCGCGGTACAAATTCTGTGCTTTTCCAGACAACTGTAAAGTTGGATGCAAACAGAATTCAACCAACTACACTCGAAAACACCCAACCAAATAAAACACTGAACTGAAAAGTAGACATTTGTTTGTAATGAACTGCTATTACTCCCTACCAAACATGCCCTAAGGGTCTGACTGGCTTGGTAGAACTGCAATTTTCCAGGAACTCATTTTCCCAGAAATGAAGTTGAGTTCAGGGAAAAGGAATTCCAGGTGATTGGCTTGAAACTTGTGTTTTGTAAAAAGTCTGGGATTTCAGTCGAACAACTTCAAGGCACTATATAAAACTTGATACAAAATGCCTTTGGCATTTTAACAAACAACTTCATAACATCAAAGATCAAAAGACATATCAGGACCGAGTCTCCGAGCTGTTCCCTTCCTCTGACAGGTCATAGATTTCAGGAGACACCCACATCAGCGCACAGGCCGCATCGTTGCCATCTTGGACATTGTGGGCGAACTGATGAACGAATTAGTCGGGACCCTGTACACAACAGTCTTGAACAACTTGCTTCGACAGTACCAGTGCATCGTCGGGCGGGTACCAGCACCGACAGCCGCCCCGACCCACCAGCATGGAGCTTTTGTGGGAGAGAGATTCCCGGCAGAGGCAGACATGGAGGGAAATAGGAGAGGGGAGGGGAGAAGAGAGAGGACGGGAGGGAGGAACAACTCAGACTCGCGTCGGCTGTGCGTCGACGGAGCGCGGCAGCAGGCGGTTTTCACTGGAGAAGCCACAAAAGGGGGCGCAGTTGAAGTGAACGCGAGTTGAAGGCTACGGAATTCGTTTTACCGTCCTTTCAACTAGGAAATCAGATCTGAAAGTCTATTTATACTCCTGGAAGTCATTGGAAAACAGTGGAACTGAAAATCCAGAATTCCGTCAAAACCAATCGGGAATACAACGTTCTGGTATATGATTTCCCTTGTTTTCATAGTCAGTTACGGGAAACCAATCAAACCCTAAGTTGGTTGATTCTTTGAAATGCTTGGTAATATTTGGGGACTCTTTCTTTGTGTTACATGTACCCAGGAGTTGGAAGATGATTGGTGGGGGATCTAGGAAAGGTGGTCTCTACTTCTTCAAAGGTGGGTCGCCCAAATCGCCAGATTCCATCTACCGCATCTACCGTTTTCAATTGCTCTCCTTTACAATGGCATTGTCGTTATGGGCATCCGTTGTAGATTCTTTAAAAGCTTATTCCAGGTAGCATCGAAAGTCATTAGAGTGTCATTCATGTCAACTAGCAAGCGTCATCACATTTTGTTTCCGAGTCACATTGTGAGACACTCTAAGCATCTTTTTGATCTTATTCGTATTGATGTTTAGGGTCCTGTTAAAGAGCCAAGTTATAATGGCTTTCGATATTTTTCTATCTTTCATTACTGATTTCTCCTGCATGACTTGGGTATACTTAAGTCTCAAGATGAAGTTTTGTCATTCATTCAAAATTTTCATCAATTAATAAAAATTCAGATTGATGCTCATATAAAGATTCTTCAATTGATAATGCCCTAGAATATGTTTTAAAGGTTGTTTCCAATTTTTGTAATTCTGTTGGCATGATTTACCAAACAACTTGCCCTCATACACCTCAACAAAATAGAGTTGCTGAATGTAAAAACCGCTATCTACTTGATGTAGCACGCATACTACATTTTCAGATGTCTGTGCCAAAGAAATATATTGGTCTAATGCTATTCTCACGACTTGTTTATTGATTAACCGTCAACCATCCTCTGTCTTACATGGGGCCACCCCTTTTCTGTTTTATGACTTGATGAGCAACCTTCTCCTGTTCCCCTTCGTGTTTTTGGTCGCACTGTGTTTGTTCATATGTTTGATCCACGTGCTGTCAAGCTGTCTCCTCGCGTAGTTCACACAGTCTTTTTGGGATATTCTCCCACATAGAAGGGATACAAATGTTATTGTCCTCATCTTTGTCGCCTTTTTGTGTCGCGAGACGCTACTTTTCATAAGTCTACTATGTTCTTTAGTGATTCTGTCCATCGTGAGGGGGAGCACAATCCTGAGAGTGACTATACATTTGAGCGTGAAAGAGAGCCAACCACCACTTCTTGTACCATGTGATGAGAGTATCTTAGATACCATTCATACTTTACCATAACCATCACCTACACCTCCACTTATTGAACCTTTTCCACTGGTTTACACCAGCCGAGCAGGGCATCACCTAGAGGATGTAGCGTCACCACTCCAACAGATTGACTCGTCATCGTCGGACACTCCTATAATAACTGTTCCTATGTTTCAAAAAGCGGTCTGTGCGGCCGCTTACAAGGTTCGGACCACCTACTGAACCACATATTGGAAATCTCCCCTAAAATCGGACCAAGCCGCATAATCGGCCGCACAACCACATAAAAGGCCGATTAATCCCTAATTTCTTCTTTTTCACATTTAATCCATCTATGTTTGTTTAGATATAGATCATAGTGCATGTTTGTATTTATTTAAGTTGTGATGATTGCATATTTGCATGATTGCATCCATTATTCTTGTAAGTATACTATTTAGATACACAATGGTACATATTAATTATGTAAATTCATGATCAATATATATATACACACACATAATAATTAATAAATAAAATAAATAAATTTGAAACCGCATTTACTTCCGCACATGCTCCCGCATACCACATATACTTTATTCGGTCACCTCTCCGAACGCATAACACATACCGCTTTTTAAAACACTGGTTCGTAATGAGAGTCTCTTGATGCTTCTGTTTTAGACTTGGTACCTTTCAGTTGCAGCTCGTAAAGGTGTTCGATCTTGCACTATACACCATCCACTCTCAAGTGCTTGTTGCTTGTCTTATCTATCACCAACAACTCGACATGTTTGCTCTTCAGCTTGATTCTACGACTGTTCCTCGCTCCTATACAGAAGCAGCTTGCCATGATGGATGGATCCAATTATGGACAGTGAGATGGCTACCCTTCATGAGAACTCCACCTGGGACTTGGTGGATCTTCCATCCTGGGAAGTTAGTTGTAGGCTGCCGTTGAGTTCATACTGTTAAACTAAAACCAGATGGTTCAATTGACCGCTTGAAGGCTCGTTTGGTGGCTAAGGGTTACGCTTAAAGACATGGTGTAGACTTCTTTGAGACTTTCTCCCCAGCTACTTGACTCAATTATGTATGAATCTTATCTCTGTTGCTACTTATTCTGATTGGCCTCTTCTTTAGTTGGATGTCAAAAAGGGCTTTTCTTCATGGTGATCCTCTTAAGGAGGTATACGTGGAGCAATCTCTTAGGTATGTTGCTCAAGGGGAGTGTCAGAAGGTATGCAAATGGAAGTATCCTTGTATGGCCTGAAGCAGTCACCACAGGCATGGTTTGATAAATTTAGTGCTGCACTTATATAGTTTGGGTTCAATCGGTCCTCTACTGATCATTCTTTATTTGTGTATAAATCATCAAGTGATACTATTATACCGGCTGTCTATGTAAATGATATTGTCATCACAAGTGATGACTCTACTGGCATTTTACAGCTCAAGGATTTGCAGTACACAAAATTTTAGAGAAGATTTTTGACAGTCTCCACCATTTCCTTGGAATAGAAGTTCTATGTTCTAAGAAGGGCACAAACCTCTCTCACGGAAGTATATTCAAGACCTTTTTGCCGAGATAGGCATGACATTGTGCAAACCAGTCTCTACGCCTATGGATCATCTTACCAAGCCATTTATTTCTGATGACAATGATTTTTTTGATTTAGTAACGTATAGAAGGATTGTAGGGAAACTGATTTACTTGACAATTACTCGTCCTGATATCTCATATGCTATGGGTGTTGTTAGCCAGTTTATGAGTGCGCCAAGATGTCACACTGGATGGCAGCCACCCAGATTCTACATTATGTTAAAGGACCGCAAGGGGTCTCACTTACTTCACAGAGAAAGATCTCGTGCGCGCCCCCTTGAAGCTTACTGGATATACTGATGCTGATTGAGCATGTGATGTTGGAGATAGAGGGTCTACCTGTGGCTATCGTGTGTTTCTTGGGTCACACTTGGTGACTTGGAGGAGCAAGAAACAAAGTGTGGTAGCACCATCCAATACAAAGGCTGAGTATATCGAGCAATGGCACATGCTTCATAGAGAAAGATCTCGCGCACGCCCCCTTGAAGCTTACTGGATATATTGATGCTGATTGATCAGGTGATGTTGGAGATAGAGGGTCTACCTCGGGCTATCGTGTGTTTCTTGGGTCACACTTGGTGACTTGGAGGAGCAAGAAACAAAATGTGGTAGGACCATCTAGCACAAAGGTTCAGTACATCGAGCAATGACACATGCTTGTTACGAGCTACAATGGGTTATGTCTATACTGTCTGAGATGGGAGTGTCTGTTGAGACACCAATCTCGCTGATATGTGATAACCAGGCAGCCATTCACATTGCCAACAATTTGGTGTTCCATGAGCTGACCAAGCATATTGAAGTGGACCGCCACTTTGTTCGTGATTTGGTGCTCTTCAAGAAGATTCATACTCCTCATGTTTGCACTGGACAATAAGTGATAGATATCTTCACCAAGCCATTTCCATCTTCAACTTTTAAATATATGAATTCCAAGCTGGGCAAGCATGATGTCTATGCTCCATCTTGAGGGGGACTGTTAGGAAATAGTTTCTATTAATGCACCTCTTTCTTATTTCCTTTATTTATTGGGTCCATTATGTAAATGTTCACACTTTATATAATAAAGGAGAACTGCTCCATCGGGGTATCGTTCTGGCCCAATCCTTTCACCAACACCCAAAAATTAGGCAACCAAAAGAGAGTGCCCAAAGCAAGGAATCATGCGGGCACATAGGCGGTCTAAACGGGCCTTAGACGGCCACTTAATGAGCTGACGCTTGAAACGCTGCTCAAGGCCTTAACCAGGTGGTTGGGCCTCTTAACCGCTCAGGCAGGCGTCTGGGACGTTTTTAAAATCATTGATTTATATGATTTCTTTCTCCATTCACGAGAATAAAATATCACAAAAATCAGAATATTATTGATGTCTGGGTACTACAATTTGAGAAGGTTGACTCATTTGTATGGCTATTTACTAGGCTTTAGAGGTTCATCAATGATGATCGTCATTCTAACTTTCTTTGAACGCACATGATATAGACTTTGCACCTCCTACAAGTAAATTTTCTGAACAACTTGGATCTAATTTAAACAAGAATTACACATTTATGTCTATGTTTAAACAATGTGTATAGGATACTAAACCTGCTATGCTATGTGATAGTCTTTTGCAAATAAACTACCTAGCCACTAGGTGACAAAATACAATTTATTATAGAAAATGGAACAATGAATAATATGCTTCTACTAACATAAGTAATAAAAGTAACTTGATATGTCTATGGGATGTATTCTGTTCTTGTTTGTATATGAGAATAACAAATTATCACATGTGACCAGAGAACTAACTACCCTATCCCACACTAGGATCCTACTGGTAAACTCCATTTGCTCTGCACACAGACTAAAAAGGTCACCACTGCATATGTCGGTCTGAACCACCACTACTACCCCTCAAATTAGGAACCAAGATATGAAGAAGAGAGGCATTAGGGAAGTAGGGTTGTTGAGGAAAAGCGCACCCCCTCTCTCATGATGATAGGGGCAAAAATGCTTTCCCTAGATATACCCTAGTGTCATTGCATGCAAAAAAAGAGCAAATGAATTCTCTTCCACTCACATGATTGCATTGCATAAAAAGTGCATCTTCTGTGCTATCTAATTTGCTTGATATTGTTGTCTTGTTGATTTATCTAATATTGTTTTATAAATACAATGCTATGCCACTTGAACAAAATTTATATCTTTACTATCAAATGAAATATAATATAAAATGATGTTTGTAATAATATTGATAATGACATTTTGTTGTAACTTGTTATACCGAGGTAAATGGATTTTTATAAGATTTATTATATATGTATATATGTATAACCACAAATTTATATAGAAATGACCTTTATAAGACAAAGATGGGGATTCAGATAATACACAACCAAGGGAAGGGGACTATCTAATCTTTTCTTGGATTTAGAAGTGATGGCATTGATAAATGCTATTCTCTCTTTTTTAACTACTTGTAGTCCACCATACACAAACATCATAGAAGGCTTCCTCTCGCCATCAACAATCCTTAACAAATAGATCAAAGGAGTAAACACTTTCATGGCTAAAGAGAATGGATTCCAAAAAGATGGAGCTAAAACTGTAGATGTGGCTTTATTCCCTACTTTGGTCTTGACCGTTTACATTCACTTCATTTATCTGAATCCGAACTGAACATAAGTCTCAACTTATCCTTTTTTCAAGCAAATTCTGCAGCGTCTGAAAAAGAAGCAACATCTCCATGCCTCATAATCTCCCCCTTTTCAGTGAATTTGCGTGTTAAACTTAGGGTTTTATGATGTGAATAGGTGAATGTAATGAGCAACATATGCTAAGTCCTTTATGCTCAAGTCTTTCCCAAACTTCTCAAGAATCAAATCAATGGCATGAGCAACATATGATGTCCAAAAAAGTGAGGACATTTATCACTCTACAACCCCTATAACGAGAACATTTGCAAATGTCATTATAGTGGAAATTTGGATAACATTCTGGGGCCCAACCTCCTCAATGAAACCTTCAACAAAGCATGTGATGTAATTGCCAATATGATTCTCAGATGATGCGTCAGATGCCCTGTGAAAGCAGGTGCCCAGTTCACAATTCACCAATAAATTTGTCATTATTGTACACCTATATCTTTTCCACTTATCTCTGTGGTTCAAGTCCTGCTTTTGTAATCTCAACCCCTTATTTCAATATAGAATTACTCACCTCATAGTGAGATAGGGGCTTATAGTTCTTTTCATAATGCCCCATAGCCTCACAAATATCTAGAAATGCAGTGTTACATATCAAAATGAAAGGCACCAAATAACGATAAAGCCGCCTACTATTCTCTATCTTTGTTGCTTCTATGTGACCTCTTTTATTCCTACCTACGCATAGATGACTCTTTGGTAGAGGTGTTGGTGTCACGGCCCTCATCTCTTTCATCGACCTTCACCATGCCCATGATTTATCAACTCCTTCTCAAACACTTGCTATGGCTTTTGATTTCTCATCTTTCTTCTGTATGTCTTCCATATTTTGCCTAATTTCCCGCTTGATGTCTTGGTAAACTTCAGGGCATGAAGACACATTGCCCTTGATGTGAGCTACATGCTGCTTTAGGCAATTCACTTTCTTTTGATTTCTTTGCAACACAATATACAAGTGACAACTAGAACCAAGTTTATCCTTTAGGAAGCCATACTTCCATGCCAAATCAGTTGAACTAGGTGGAATAGAACAATGACTGACATGTCTTTTGGATGGGCATTACTAGTGCCAATTGATACCTTTGACCCACGCCTATCCATAAGTAAACTGACAAGGCAACAAACAAAAAATAAACATATCAAACTAACCAAAACATGAATAAACATTGGAGACTAAGAGTATAGCATAATACACCACACATACATATCAACACCAAGAGGGATAGCAATCACAATCTAAGTTATCTTAGCATACATTAATATTAGATACAATCATACAAATGTGCAATCTCATATATATATATATATATATATATATATATATATATATAGAGAGAGAGAGAGAGAGAGAGAGAGAGAGAGAGAGAGAGGCTAGAATACACTCGAGTGTATTCGGAGCAGAATACACTCGAGTGTATTCAGAGCAGAATACACTCAAGTAGTTTTTCATGATGCAATATTTTTTTCAAAAATCTAATCCGTTGATCTTCTTAATCATGTTGTAAACAACTCATATACAAAATTTGAGCACATTTGGACATTTATAGGTCATGTTATAAGACCGCAAAGATTATGCATTTCAAATTAGTTTCGTGAGTCGATTTTGTTACCCTCGGATGAGTGACTTACACATCCAAATGGGCTCAAAATTTGTATGTAGCCTAATTATAGCATGACAATGAAGATCATTGGTTTACATTTTGCAAAAAAATAGTCTTGATATGCAAACACACTTGAGTGTATCCGTGCGATCTGTATAGAGTGTATTCTAGCCTCTCTCTCTCTCTCTCTATATATATATATATATATATATAGTCAGGCTAGAATACACTCGAGTGTATTCATAGCAGAATACACTCGAGTGTATTCAGAGCAGAATACACTCAAGTAGTTTTTCGTGATGCAACATTTTTTTTTCAAAAATCTAATCATTGATCTTCTTAAACATATTGTGAATAGCTCATATATAAAATTTGAGCCCATTTGGACATTTATAGCTCACGTTATGAAGACCACAAAAATTATGCATTTCAAATTAGTTTCGTGCGTTAATTTTATTGCCCTCGGATGAGTGACTTACACTCATCCAAATGGGATCAAATTTTGTATGTAGCCTAATTATAGTATGACAATGAAGATAATTGGTTTACATTTTGCAAAAAAATAGTCTTGATATGCAAACGCCACTTGAGTGTAGCGTGCGATCTGTACACTTGAGTGTATTCTAGTCTGACTCTCTCTCTCTCTCTCTCTCTCTCTCTCTATATATATATATATATATATGGGCGTTCATTCCATACCCTCGCTGGTAGCCTGAAATTCGCTACTCGTCAGCCAAAAATGTAACTACTTGGCCAGGCTAGTAGCTCAGCGAATGAAAATTAACTATACGACTAAAAAGGTAAATCTGGAAAAAATACATAGCAAATATATATGTAATTGTATTTTTGCTATAGCTGTTGCAAATGTAACTATCTATGCATTAAAAGTAACAGTTTGCAAGGTAAAATAATCCTCTACATGCCAAAAGTAAGAAACTCCAAAAAAAGTAACCGAAATGGGGGGCAGGTAGCTACCCACACGGGTATTAAATACATGCCGTATATATATATATATATATATATATAGAGAGAGAGAGAGAGAGAGAGAGTCAGGCTAGAATACGCTCGAGTGTACGGATTGCACGAATACACTCAAGTGTGTTTGCATATCAAGACTATTTTTTGCAAAATGTAAACCGTTGATCTTCACCGTCATACTATAACTAGGCTTCATACAAATTTTGAGCCCATTTGGATGAGTGTAAGTCACTCATCCAAGGGCAACACAATCGACGCGTGAAACTAATTTGAAATGCATAATTTTTGCGGCCTTCATAACATGAGCTATAAATGTCCAAATGTGCTCAAATTTTGCGTATGAGCTGTTCACGAGATGTTTAAGAAGATCAACGGATTAGATTTAAAAAAAATATTGTGTCATGATAAACCACTTGAGTGTATTCTGCTCCGGATACACTCGAGTGTATTCTAGCCTGACTCTATATATATATATATATATATATATATATATATATATATTACACCCCGATCTCACAATTTCCACTAATCATGAGATTAGAGCATAAATTAGGATTTATATGTAATACAAAGAACACCCTTAACTTTTTTTTTTGTTAAAACTCTTGTTTCTTTGCATTGAACCACATAAATCATCTTAACAAGGGAATCTGAACATTTCTTTTACTAATCAGACTTTAATAATAAAGATACATGTATAAACATTCATGATGTCTCTCTCACCTTATGCACATAAGACCTAGTAATTAGCATACAATTTCAAAAGAGGAATAATATTACACATCGTAATTACAACTCTCTCTCTTATCTCTTACTGAGGACCTAGAGTGACAAGGACCGACTGACTCAACTAATCTTGTACTTAACTCTTGTGGCAGATCTACACTGATGCTCTGACCATCTTCAAGTCCACGCGGTTAAACCTAAAATGTTTGAGTAGAGGGGTGAGCCTACTCGCTCAGTGAATGAGTACTTCAAAGAAACAGTCTAAGGCACTAATGTGATTACAAATATAACTTTGAGTAAACGATATGAAATTTAACAACAATAAATACTACACTGAGCAGTTCTAAAACAATATAATTGAAATAACAAAAAATGTAAATATTGCATCCAAAGAATAACTACTAGAAGACTATGCTCTAGTCTTCCTTAACTCTTTCATTTATAAGGAACTCTGTGAACCTATATGATCATATTTTAGCTTATGCCCTGATCTTATGCAGTGTACTCTGCATATGAGACTCGCAGTGCACTACGACCACACCGTACAAGACTTAGCGACACCCCGGGAAATGCTAAGTCTGACTGCTCGTCCTGGTCTACTACAGGACCTCACTGCACTCTCAAAAAAGTGTAAACTGGACCCCTCCTAACCTGAGCACACATGCGGAGTTTCGAGTCGTGCCCGTCTGGACTGTCCTCCAGGTAGGTCACACGACTACTCGACCATCTGGACTGTCCTCCAGTAGGTCACTCTCTCTCCAACCATCTGGACTGTCCTCCAGTAGGTTGCCGACCGTCTGGACTGTCCTCCAGTTAGGTCGTTTCATCCCCTTAAGATCGTAGACCGCACAAAGAGGATCCTACGGTGTTCAGGGCACCTAAGTCTAACATTAACATTATAGATACATTTAAAACAGAAATCATAACTCATTTTACATTTCTCACAAGGCTCACACGGCCTGCCATATCATATCATATAAAACATCATAGCTCATGTATTCAAACATATATCATGTCTGCCCAACAAGTGTTCTCATTCTAACATTTCATACATATATGCATGATCTCAGTAACATCCCTTTCTAGGGCATGTCATATCTCATCACCTGCAATTCACGAGATATGTATTGTGAAAATAAGAAACCCTGTAGTATATACATACCAACTCAAAGAGAACAAGCATGTAAAGTTAAATGCACAAGAAACATACAATTCAATAGTTAAGAATCACCACATCTCATATGGAAACCTTTCATATCACCATAACTTGATTCATTGAACACCCTATCCTTAGGGTTTCCTTTCCTTATTCACTTATCACATGGCAACACCCTGCTCTTAGGGTTTCATTTGCCTCATTCACTTATCACATGGCAACACCCTGCTCTTAGGGTTTCATTTGCCTCATTCACTTATCACATGGCTCTCATAAGGATTTCACACGATATAAACATTCACAAATTAAAGACTGCTTTCAACAATCATATACAATCAATATATGTATGAAACCATGGAAATTGAACTAAATTTAGGTTTCCATGCTATTCACTGAGATATCATGCACCAAGAATAAAATTCAAATAAGGTAACCCATGAGGTACATCCTAACCACTTATAAGATTACTAGTCCTCTTCATTTAACTTTAACCTTTAAGTATTCATTTAGGGTTTGCTTCAACACGGTCGCGGTGTCACCCCACGGCCGTGGCACAGTTACCTCACCACGGTTGTGGCGCTTCCCCACGGTCGTGGCACATTCACCTCACCACGGTCGTGGCTCTTCCCCACGGTCGTGGTGTATAGAGATCAGAGTTTCAAAAGTATTTAGTACGGCCGTGCTACCTAGCACGCCCGTGGCACATACCCTTCACCACGGTCGTGGTCACCCACCACGGCCGTGCCACAGCTCGATTGAGCTTCAACTTAGTGAAATCAAAAGTCATAGACTTAATGGTGAATCCAAATGGGCTTGGATATTGAAATATGTTAGACATGCGCTTTATTAGGAGCATTAAGATCTAGACTTAGTTCAAGACTAAATGTCTCTTCAATAAGGTTGAAACTCTAGTGATATCTCAATTAGGTTAAACCCTAATTACATCATATGGTATAAATCTGAAAAGCATTCTTACTAGGATGTGTTGTATACATTTCTGATGTGAATCTACCATCAAAGAGTCATTCAAACAAAGAAGGAATCCATATCATATCAATTTGCAACAACTTAAATCAAACGGACATTTCAGGGTTTAGAATCACATACTAAGCATTTAGGGATTTGGATGCTATAATCAAATTTCGTACATTATACTGTTTAAAGGAAGTACCCACTCATCCCAAGGTGTGAAAACACCTCAAAACTGCAGCTCATCCCTGAGAATTTTGAACTCATATCAAATCCCTAGCAAATTTCCCAATTCTTCTTCCATTCAACTCGAAAACCTTGAAAATGAGGGATTATGAAGAAAGAGTGAGAAAAGCGGAATTTTGATACCATTTTGGATCAAATCAGAGCATGGACGAAATCTTGACATGTGAGAGAAGATTCACCAGTAAAGTCTATGCAAAGAAACCAAACTTACTTGATTTCACCATTCCTCAGACCGCAAAACCCTATGTCGGCTATTCCACCTCTTTCTCCTCTCCAACCCTAACTCTCCCTCTCTCTCTAGGTTTTCGTTTCTCTGGAGTGAATGACGAAGAATGAGAGCTACTTGTGTGTGTGGTTGATCATATAGACCATTTGGGCTGCTTGGGTCAATTGCATATTGACCCTACACTCAACTTTTATTATATTGGCTGAATATTCAGTTATACAAAAGTTACTGTAATTCGACTACTGAATAGCTAACAGAAGCTCCAAAAATTCTGGAAATTTTATATGTTATGCATAATGGAGTTTCAGACCTCCAGTAAAAATTTCAGATCATTTTAAGTTACCAATAAATAATTAAAAATCGAACAGTTCACTGCTATATTGCAGTCTGCAGCATATTCGGTCGAGTTGCAACTTGACCGACCAACAGGTCAGAACATCCTTCCAAAATTATGATATTTTTCAATAGTGTTCCTATTTGATATATCCAAACCATATACAAATTTGAGCTAAATCAGAGTTACACATAAAATACTAAAAATCATTTACTGAGACACTATACTTATCAAATTTTGTGTTCATGTATCATCAAAACCCTATTTTGGGCCGATTAGGGTTTATGTTTCTCAAACCCTAATTCTCAAGGCAAACGAACACTTAAACTTATTATCATAGTTAAAACATTCTCATTGGATTATCATCATTCATTAGATTTCAAGAGTGATCAGTCCAATTAATCATGTAATCATCTTGGTAGCCCTAGTTTACCAATTAAGCTCAGATGCGGTCATAACAACTCTTCCCCCCTTAAAAATGTTTCGTCCCTGAAACATAAACATACAAGAAAGGTACATTCAAGGTTATTTTAAGCTTCTAAAGTCTTCCATGTCATTATATTTTTGTATTTCATACCTGAATGTAATTTTCAACATTAAATCCTTTAATTCTTTACTAGCTCACAACATATTTGAAATAGTTCTCACTGATATCAAGCAACTCTTTATGCCACAGTCAAACATAGGATAAACAGATAAACAACTATTTGAATATTGCATACTCTTGAGATATTATCTCAACACTGATAATTTGATACAACCGTCTCAATTTATATGGCTCAATATGTTCTATTGTTCTGTATCACCTTTAAGTGACAAAAGAGAGTTCACCATGCCGTTTTGAATTTTAATAACGTGCTACTCAGATAGCAAAACAGTCTTGAGTTGAAAAACTAGGTTCAATAACAATTGTAAAGTATTACTCTTGGCATCCCCATTGGTTCATGGAAGCATTACTATCGCATCATGTCATATTTTAATACTTGTATTAATGTTGAAAACTACATTCAGGTATGAAATACAAGAATATAATGACATGGAAGATTTTAGAAGCTTAAAATAACCTTGAATGTACCTTTCTTGTATGTTTATGTTTCGGGGACGAAACATTTTAAGGGGGGAAGAGTTGTTATGAGCGCATCTGAGCTTAATTGGTAAACTAGGGTTACCAAGATGATTACATGATTAATTGGACTGATCACTCTTGAAATCTAATGAATGATGATAATCCAATGAGAATGTTTTAACTATGATAAGAAGTTTAAGTGTTCGTTTGCCTTGAGAATTAGGGTTTGAGAAACATAAACCCTAATCGGCCCAAAATAGGGTTTTGATGATACATGAACACAAAATTTGATAAGTATAGTGTCTCAGTAAATGATTTTTAGTATTTTATGTGTAACTCTGATTTAGCTCAAATTTGTATATGGTTTGGATATATCAAATAGGAACACTATTGAAAAATATCATAATTTTGGAAGGATGTTCTGACCTGTTAGTCGGCCGAGTTGCAACTCGACCGAATATGCTGCAGACTGCAATATAGCAGTGAACTGTTCGATTTTTAATTATTTATTGGTAACTTGAAATGATCTGAAATTTTTACTGGAGGTCTGAAACTCCATTATGCATAACATATAAAATTTCCAGAATTTTTGGAGCTTCTGTTAGCTATTCAGTAGTCGAATTACAGTAACTTTTGTATAACTGAATATTCAGCCAATATAATTAAAGTTGAGTGTTGGGTCAATATGCAATTGACCCAAGCAGCTCAAATTGACTTATATGATCGACCACACACACACATAGCTCTCATTCTTCGTCATCCACCCCAGAGAAACGAAAATCTAGAGAGAGAGGGAGAGTTGGGGCTTGAGTGGAGAAAGAGGAGGAATTGCCGACCTAGGGTTTTGCGGTCCGAGGAATGGTGAAATCAAGTAAGTTTGGATTCTTTGCATAGACTTTTATGGTGAATCTTCTCTCTCATGTCAAGATTCCGTCCATGCTCTGATTTGATCCAAGATGATGTCGAAATTCCCTCTTTTCTCACCCTTTCTTCATAATCCCTCATTTTCAAGGTTTCCGAGTTGAATGGAAGAAGAATTGGGAGATTTGCTAGGGATTTGATATGAGTTCGAGATCCCCTGAGTTGAGCTGCAGTTTTGAGGTGTTTTCACACCTTAGGGTGAGTGGGTACTTCCTTTAAACAGTATAATGTACGAAATTTGATTATAGCATCCAAATCCCTAAATGCTTAGTATGTGATTCTAAACCCTGAAATGTCCGTTTGATTTAAGTTGTTGCAAATTGATATGATATGGATTCCTTCTATGTTTGAATGACTCTTTGATGGTAGATTCACATCAGAAACGTATACAACACATCCTAGTAAGAATGCTTTTCAGATTTATACCATATGATGTAATTAGGGTTTAACCTAATTCAGATATCACTAGAGTTTCAACCTTATTGAAGAGACATTTAGTCTTGAACTAAGTCTAGATCTTAATGTTCCTAATAAAGCGCATGTCTATCATATTTCAATATCCAAGCCCATTTGGATTCACCATTAAGTCTATGACTTTTGTTTTCACTAAGTTGATGCTCAATCGAGCTGTGCCACGGCCGTGGGGTGACACCTCGACCGTGTTGAAGCAAACCCTAAATGAATACTTAAAGGTCAAAGTTAAATGAAGAGGACTAGTAATCTTATAAGTGGCTAAGATGTATCTCATGGGTTACCTTATTTGAATTTTATTCTTGGTGCATGATATCTCAGTGAATAGCATGGAAACCTAAATTTAGTTCAATTTCCATGGTTTCATACATATATTGTTTGTATATGATTGTTGAAAGCAGTCTTTAATTTGTGAATGTTTATATCGTGTGAAATCCTTATGAGAGCCATGTGATAAGTGAATGAGGCAAATGAAACCCTAAGAGCAGGGTGTTGCCATGTGATAAGTGAACGAGGCAAATGAAACCCTAAGAGCAGGGTGTTGCCATGTGATAAGTGAATAAGGAAAGGAAACCCTAAGGATAGGGTGTTCAATGAATCAAGTTATGGTGATATGAAAGGTTTCCATATGAGATGTGGTGATGCTTAACTGTTGAATTGTATGTTTCTTATGCATTTAACTTTACATGCTTGTTCTCTTTGAGTTGGTATATATATACTACATGGTTTCTTATTTTCACAATACATATCTCGTGAATTGCAGGTGATGAGATATGACATGCCCTAAAAAGGGATGTTACTGAGATCATGTATATATGTATGAAATGTTAGAATGAGAATACTTGTTGGGCAGACATGATATATGTTTGAATACATGAGCTATGATGTTTTATATGATATGATATGGCAGGCCGTGTGAGCCTTGTGAGAAATGTAAAATGAGTTATGATTTCTGTTTAAAATGTATCTATAATGTTAATGTTAGACTTAGGTGCCCTGAACACCGTAGAACCCCTCGAGAGGTCTGCACCTTGGGGTGAAACGACCTACCTAGCGTGTGTCTAGATGGTCGGTGACTCGTATTCAACAATAAACCGTGCGTGTCACGGTGGCACTGGAGTAAATAGGGGTTATTCAAGAATAATCCGTGCTTGTGTCACGGTGGTAACCCAGACTCTCCGCCTGTGTACTCAGGTTAGAGGAGTAGTCTAGAGTACACTCTTTTGAGAGTGCAGTAAGGCCGTGTGAGCCTGAGAGTCCTGACGCAGACCAGGACAGCAGTCAGACTTAGCATTCCCCAGGAGTGTCGCTAAGTCTTGTACGGTGTGGTCGTAGTGCACTGCGAGCCTCTTATGCAGAGTACACTGCATAGATTAGGGCATAATCTAAAATATGATCATATAGGTTCACAGAGTTCCTTATAAATGAAAGAGTTAAGGAAGACTAGAGCATAGTCTTCTAGTAATTATTCTTTGGATGCAATATTTATATTCTTTGTTATTTCAATTATATTGTTTTAGAACTGCTCAGTGTAGTATTTATTGTTGTTAAATTTCATATCGTTTACTCAAAGTTATATCTGTAATCACATTAGTGCCTTAGACTGTTTCTTTGAAGTACTCATTCACTGAGCGAGTAGGCTCACCCCTCTACTCAAACATTTTAGGGTTAACCGCGTGGACTTGAAGATGGTCAGAGCATCAGTGTAGATCTGCCACAAGAGTTAAGTACAAGATTAGTTGAGTCAGTCGGTCCTTGTCACTCTAGGTCCTCAGTAAGAGATAGGAGAGAGAGTTGTAATTACGATGTGTAATATTATTCCTCTTTTGAAAATTGTATGCTAATTAGTAGGTCTTATGTGCATAAGGTGTGAGAGACATCATGAATGTTTATACATGTATCTTTACTATTAAAGTCTGATTAGTAAAAGAAATGTTCAGATTCCCTTGTTAAGATGATTTATGTGGTTCAATGCGAAGAAACAAGAGTTTTAACAGAAAAGAAAAAAAAGTTAAGGGTGTTCTTTGTATTACATATAAATCCTAATTTATGCTCTCATATCATGATTAGTGGAAATTGTGAGATCGGGGTGTAACAGCTTGCTCTGATACCAAGCTGTTACACCCCGATCTCACAATTTCCTCAAATCATGAGATTAGGGCATAAGATAGGATTTATATGTAACACAAAGAACACCCTTAACTTTTTTCTTTTCTTTAAAACTCTTGTTTCCCCGCATTGAACCACATAACATCCTAACAAAGGAATCTGAACATTTCTTTTACTAATCAGACTTTAATAGAAAAGATACATGAAAAAAAAACATTCATGATATCTCTCACACTTTATACACATAAAACTTGCTAATTAGCATACAATTTCAAAAGAGGAATAATATTACACATCGTAATTACAACTCTCTCTCTTATCTCTTACTGAGGACCTAGAGTGACAAGGACCGACTGACTCAACTAATCTTGTACTTAACTCTTGTGGCAGATCTACACTGATGCTCTGACCATCTTCAAGTCCACGCGGTTAATCCTAAAATGTTTGAGTAGAGGGGTGAGCCTACTCGCTCAGTGAATGAGTACTTCAAAGAAACAGTCTAAGGCACTAGTATGATTACAGATATAATTTTAAGTAACTAATATAAAATTTAACAACATTTAATACTACACTGAGCAGTTCTATACAATATAATTGAAATGACAAAGAATGTAAATATTGCATCAAAAGAATATCTACTAGAAGACTATGCTCTAGTCTTCCTTAGCTCATTCATTCATAAGGAACTTTGTGAACCTATATGATCATATTTTAGCTTATGCCCTGATCTATACAGTGTACTCTGCATAAGAGACTCGCAGTGCACTACGACCACACCGTACAAGACTTAGCGACACTCCCGGGGAATGCTAAGTCTGACTGCTGTCCTGGTCTGCGTCAGGACTCTCAGGCTCACATGGCCTCACTGCACTCTCAAAAGAGTGTACTCTAGACTCCTCCTCTAACCTGAGTACACAGGCGGAGAGTCTGGGTTAGCACCGTGACACACGCACGGATTATTGTTGAATAACCCCTATTTACTCCCGTGCCACCGTGACACGCACGGATTATTGTTGAACACGAGTCACCGACCATCTAGACACACGCTAGGTAGGTCGTTTCACCCCAAGGTGCAGACCTCTCGAGGGGTTCTACGGTGTTCAGGGCACCTAAGTCTAACATTAACATTATAGATACATTTAAAACAGAAATCATAACTCATTTTACATTTCTCACAAGGCTCACACGGCCTGCCATATCATATCATATAAAACATCATAGCTCATGTATTCAAACATATATCATGTCTGCCCAACAAGTATTCTCATTCTAACATTTCGTACATATATGCATGATCTCAGTAACATCCCTTTCTAGGGCATGTCATATCTCATCACCTGCAATTCACGAGATATGTATTGTGAAAATAAGAAACTCTGTAGTATATATATACCAACTCAAAGAGAACAAGCATGTAAAGTTAAATGCACAAGCAACATACAATTCAACAGTTAAGCATCACCACATCTCATATGGAAACCTTTCATATCACCATAACTTGATTCATTGAACACCCAATCCTTAGAGTTTCCTTTCCTTATTCACTTATCACATGGCAACACCCTTCTCTTAGGGTTTCATTTGCCTCATTCACTTATCACATGGCTCTCATAAGGATTTCACACGATATAAACATTCACAAATTAAAGACTGCTTTCAACAATCATATACAATCAATGTATGTATGAAACCATGGAAATTGAACTAAATTTAGGTTTCCATGCTATTCACTGAGATATCATGCACCAAGGATAAAATTCAAATAAGATAACCCATGAGGTACATCCTAACCACTTATAAGATTACTAGTCCTCTTCATTTAACTTTGACCTTTAAGTATTCATTTAGGGTTTGTTTCAACACGGTCGTGGTGTCACCCACCACGGCCGTGCCACAGCTCGATTGAGCTTCAACTTAGTGAAATCAAAAGTCATAGACTTAATGACGAATCCCAAAGGTTTTAGATATTGAAATATGATAGCCTTAAGCTTGATTGAGAGCATTTAGACCTAGGTTTGGTTTAAGTCTAGATATCTCTTCAATTGGATTAAAACTCTAGTGAGATCTCAGTTAGGTTAAACCCTAATTACATCATATAATATGAATCCGAAAGGCATTCTTTCTAGAATGTGTTGTATACATTTCTAATATGATTTTATCATCAGAGAGTCGTTCAAACAGAGAAAGAGCCCATTTCATATCAAATTGCAACTACACAGAACAAACGAACATTCCGGGTTTAGAATCACATACTAAGCAATTAGGGATTTGGATGCTATAATCAAATTTTGTGCATTACACTGTTTGAAGGAAGAACCCACTCACCCTAAGGTGTGAAAACACCTCAAAACTGCAGCTCAACTCAGGGGATCTCGAACTCATATCAAATCCCTAGCAAATCTCCCAATTCTTCTTCCATTCAACTCGGAAACCTTGAAAATGAGGGATTATGAAGAAAGGGTGAGAAAAGAGGGAATTTCGACATCATCTTGGATCAAATCAGAGCATGGACGGAATCTTGACATGAGAGAGAAGATTCACCATAAAAGTCTATGCAAAGAATCCAAACTTACTTGATTTCACCATTCCTCGGACCGCAAAACCCTAGGTCGGCAATTCCTCCTCTTTCTCCACTCAAGCCCTAACTCTCCCTCTCTCTCTAGATTTTCGTTTCTCTGGGGTGGATGACGAAGAATGAGAGCTATGTGTGTGTGTGGTCGATCATTTAAGTCAATTTGAGCTGCTTGGGTCAATTGCATATTGACCCAACACTCAACTTTAATTATATTGGCTGAATATTCAGTTTCACAATAGTTTCTGTAATTCGCCTACTGAATAGCTAACAGAAGCTCCAAAAATTCTGGAAATTTTATATGTTATACCTAATGAAGTTTTAGACCTCCAGTAAAAATTTGAGATCATTTCTAGTTACCAATAAATAATTAAAAATCAAACAGTGCACTGCTATATTGCAGTCTGCAGCAGATTCAGTCGAGTTGCAAACTCGACCGACAAACATGTCTGAACATTCTTCATAAATTCTGATATTTTTCAGTAGTGTTCCTATTTGAGGTATCCAAATCATATCCAAATTTGAGCTAAATCAGAGTTACACATAATATACTAAAAATCATTTATCGAGACACTATACTTATCAAATTTTGTATCCATGTATCATTAAAACCCTATTTTGGGCCGATTAGGGTCTATGCTTCTCAAACCCTAATTCTCAAGACAAAAGAACATTTAGACTTCTTATCATAATTGTGTTATCGTCATTAATTAGATTTCAAGAATGATTATTCCAATTAATCTTTGCAATTGTCTAGGTAAACCTTAGTTTACCAATTAAGCTCAGATGGGGTCGTAACAACTCTCCCCCCCTTAGAATGTTTCGTCCTCGAAACATAAACCTACAAGAAAGATACATTCAAAGTTATTCTAAGCTTCTAAAGCCTTCCATGTCATTATATTCTTGTATTTTATACCTGAATGTAGTTTTCAACATTAGATCTTTTTAATTCTTTACTAAATCACAACATATTTCAAATAGTTCTCAATGATATCAAGCAAATTTCTTTATGCCACAGTCAAACATAGAATGCAAAGATAAACCACCACGCTTTCGCTGCGCAACTCTGATACTCTGATACAACTATCTCAACTTATGCGGCTCAGAAAGTTCTATTGTTCTGTATCACCTTTAAGTGACAAAAGCGAGTTCACCATGCTGTTTTAAACTTTAATAAAGTGCTATTCAAATAGCAAAACAGTCTTGAATTAAAAGACTAGATTCAACAATCAATTGCACAATACTACTCTTGGCATCCCCATTGGGTCATGGATGCATGAGGTGAAGCATTACCACCTCATTCCATACTATCCTGTTTCGATCCTGGGACCTGTGGGTTATGGGCCCACACACAATTCAAAGTGTAACCATCGTATTATATCATTTTAGGGTTTCAGCAACAGTAATAAGGTAATCCAAAATTGTATCAGTCATTCAAGCATTAATCATACTCAATTACCATCACTCAGTTATATTAGAGCTAGGTATAACAAGCTACACCTCATTAGGGTTACTTGTCCAGACAATCTGATTATCATCCCTTTCTATTAATATGAGTGAATAAGTATGACTACCTTGTTCAGGGTATCTCTCCATGTGTTCTGACATCATCCAAACCGTATCACCATATCACAAATACACAATAGTAAGATGCATATCAGGTATGAATTACTACAACTATCATACGCCTTTAATTTAACATATAGCTTGCACAAATACACTGAAATCATATGTAGAACCAACTTTCATACCTTAATATGCCTTCAACAAATCATACATGTAAAAACAAATTCACATATTACACAAAGCTAGTGTTTTCCCATATCTCTCTGCTCATTCATTACTTCTTTACTTTTTGCTACCTATCCTTTTCATATGATTATATACAATAAACATCATTAACATTGAAGCATTAAGATAGGAATAGATTATTCATCATTCTTGCTATCACACAAGAATTTATTTCTTATCGCACTTCATCATATTGTATGTCACTATTACATTCACTAGATGACCCCACCAAGGTAGTTATGCACCATATATGATTCATTTTCTCTTATCATTTCATTCCCACCTTGCTCTCATTAAGGAATATATGAAAGAGAAGATGATTTTGACTTGGAATACTTGTATTCAAATATATAGAAGTTGAGTAATCCTCAGTAGTTCTTGGCTTCAGGACTTCAGGTTTGGCCTGGTCCGGCTGGCAGGATGCGTTACTGGGATCTAATGACTCCTATTAATAGTATAATAAGAATAGACTCTGGATAATTAGACTCACATTAGAGTGAGAATGTACATACAGTAAGATGTTGAAACAGATGGGCAAGATCAGAACAACTAAGAATCAGTTCAAACTGGTATCTGAGGTTCAATTTTGGGGCCTCATATGAGAAACCCTTAATTGGGAATAAAGGAACATGATATAAGGTTCATAATCATTTTATTGATTAATATTATATGAGCTATACATATGAAATATAGAAAAGATATGTGAAATGTATGTATGGTTCTAGATAGCAAGAATCGATAATGAAGAATGGATCATATAATTGAGTATAATGCTTTTATGTACTCTAAAGCAAAGGCTAAGTAGAAGAATAGAGTTGAGCATTCAATAGGTCCATAGAAGTGAAGAGTCTTCAAAAGAGTAAAAGTGAAGAGAATCATATGATCATATAATTCATAAGACTAGAACAACAAACTAGTTCCTAAGTGAAGAACATAGGTGTGGTTTAACGAATGAATAAGTCATACAAGGGTAGACTATATTCAGGAGGGAAAACTTGATTGAAAGAGAAACTGTGTTTGACCCATGCATGATCCCTTTGATTTAAAAATGAAGAAATTTAAGGTATTAAGGGAATGTTTGAATACAAGAATTCTAAGTCTCAAAATCATCTTCTCTCTCATATATTCCTTAACAATAGCAAGGTGGGAATGAAATGATAAGAAAATGAATCATATATGATGCATAACTACCTTGGTAGGGTCATCTAGTGAATGTAATAGTGACATACATTACAATGAAGTGCGATAAGAAATAAATTCTTGTGTGATAGCAAGAATGATGAATAATCTATTCTTACCTTGAATGTTTTAATGTTAGGGATGTTTATTGTATATGATCAAAATGAGAAGGAGAGGTAGCAAAACATAAGCAGTAAAGAATGAGGAGAGAGATAAAGGAAAACACTAGCTTTGTGTAATATGTGAACTCGTTTTTAGAAGTACGCTTTGTTGAAGGCATACTAAGGTATGTAAGTTGGTTCTATGTATGATTTCAGTGTATTTGTGCAAGCTATATGTTAATTAAAGGTGTATGATAGTTGTAATTCATACCAGATATGCATCCTAGTATTGTGTATTTGTGATATGGTGATACAGTTTGGATGATGACGGAAGACATGGAGGGATATCCTGAATAAGGTAGTTATACCTACTCACTCATATTAATAGAAGGGATGTTAATCAAATTGTGTTGATAAGTAACCCTAATGAGGTATATCTTGTTATACCTAGCTTTAATCTAACTAAGTGATGGTAACTGGGTATGAACAAAGCTTGAATGACTAATACAATCGTGGATTACTTTGATACTGTTGTTGAAACCCTAGTATGATATAACCTGATGGTTACACCTTGACTTATGTGTGGGTTCATACTGAGGATAGTATGGAATGCGATAGTAATGCTTCCATGAACCAATGCGGATGCCAAGAGTAATACTTTACAATTGTTATTGAACCTAGTTTTTTTCAACTCAAGACTGTTTTGCTATCTGAGTAGCACGTTATTAAAATTCAAAACAGCATGGTGAACTCTCTTTTGTCACTTAAAGGTGATACAGAACAATAGAACATATTGAGCCATATAAATTGAGACGGTTGTATCAAATTATCAGTGTTGAGATAATATCTCAAGAGTATGCAATATTCAAATAGTTGTTTATCTGTTTATCCTATGTTTGACTGTGGCATAAAGAGTTGCTTGATATCAGTGAGAACTATTTCAAATATGTTGTGAGCTAGTAAAGAATTAAAGGATTTAATGTTGAAAACTACATTCAGGTATGAAATATAAGAATATAATGACATGGAAGATTTTAGAAGCTTAAAATAACCTTGAATGTACCTTTCTTGTATGTTTATGTTTCGGGGACGAAACATTTTAAGGGGGGAAGAGTTGTTATGAGCGCATCTGAGCTTAATTGGTATACTAGGGTACAAGATGATTACATGATTAATTGGACTGATCACTCTTGAAATCTAATGAATGATGATAATCCAATGAGAATGTTTTAACTATGATAAGAAGTTTAAGTGTTCGTTTGCCTTGAGAATTAGGGTTTGAGAAACATAAACCCTAATCGGCCCAAAATAGGGTTTTGATGATACATGAACACAAAATTTGATAAGTATAGTGTCTCAGTAAATGATTTTTAGTATTTTATGTGTAACTCTGATTTAACTCAAATTTGTATATGGTTTGGATATATCAAATAGGAACACTATTGAAAAATATCATAATTTTGGAAGGATGTTCTGACCTGTTGGTCGGCCGAGTTGCAACTCGACCGAATATGCTGCAGACTGCAATATAGCAGTGAACTGTTCGATTTTTAATTATTTATTGGTAACTTGAAATGATCTGAAATTTTTACTGGAGGTCTGAAACTCCATTATGCATAACATATAAAATTTCTAGAATTTTGAGAGCTTCTGTTAGCTATTCAATAGTCGAATTACAGTAACTTTTTTATAACTGAATATTCAGCCAATATAATAAAAGTTGAGTGTAGGGTCAATATGCAATTGACCCAAGCAGCTCAAATGGTCTATATGATCAACCACACACACAAGTAGCTCTCATTCTTCGTCATTCACTCCAGAGAAACGAAAACCTAGAGAGAGAGGGAGAGTTAGGGTTGGAGAGGGGAAAGAGGTGGAATCGCCGACCTAGGGTTTTGTGGTCCGAGGAATGGTGAAATCAAGTAAGTTTGGTTTCTTTGCATAGACTTTACTGGTGAATCTTCTCTCATATGTCAAGATTCCGTCCATGCTCTGATTTGATCCAAAATGGTATCAAAATTCCTCTTTTCTCACTCTTTCTTCATAATCCCTCATTTTCAAGGTTTCCGAGTTGAATGGAAGAAGAATTGGGAAATTTGCTAGGGATTTGATATGAGTTCGAAATTCTCAGGGATGAGCTGCAGTTTTGAGGTGTTTTCACACCTTGGGGTGAGTGGGTACTTCCTTTAAATAATATAATGTACGAAATTTGATTATAGCATCCAAATCCCTAAATGCTTAGTATGCGATTCTAAACCCTGAAATGTCCGTTTGATTCAAGTTGTTGCAAATTGATATGATATGGATTCCTTCTCTGTTTGAATGACTCTTTGATGGTAGATTCACATCAGAAACGTATACAACACATCCTAGTAAGAATGCTTTTCAGATTTATACCATATGATGTAATTAGAGTTTAACCTAATTGAGATATCACTAGAGTTTCAAACTTATTGAAGAGACATTTCGTCTTGAACTAAGTCTAGATCTTAATGTTCCTAATAAAGCGCATGTCTAACATATTTCAATATCCAATCCCATTTGGATTCACCATTAAGTCTATGACTTTTGATTTCACTAAGTTGAAGCTCAATCGAGCTGTGGCACGGCCGTGGTGGTGACCACGACCGTGGTGAAGGGTCTGTGCCACGGGCGTGCTAGGTAGCACGGCCGTACTGAATACTTTTGAAACTCTGATCTCTATACACCACGACCGTGGGAAAGAGCCACGACCGTGGTGAGGTAACTGTGCCACGGCCGTGGGGTGACACCACGACCGTGTTGAAGCAAACCCTAAATGAATACTTAAAGGTCAAAGTTAAATGAAGAGGACTAGTAATCTTATAAGTGGTTAGGATTTACCTCATGGGTTACCTTATTTGAATTTTATTCTTAGTGCATGATATCTCAGTGAATAGCATGGAAACCTAAATTTAGTTCAATTTCCATGGTTTCATACATATATTGATTGTATATGATTGTTGAAAGCAGTCTTTAATTTGTGAATGTTTATATCGTGTGAAATCCTTATGAGAGCCATGTGATAAGTGAATGAGGCAAATGAAACCCTAAGAGCAGGGTGTTGCCATGTGATAAGTGAATGAGGCAAATGAAACCCTAAGAGTAGGGTGTTGCCATGTGATAAGTGAATAAGGAAAGGAAACCCTAAGGATAGGGTGTTCAATGAATCAAGTTATGGTGATATGAAAGGTTTTCATATGAAATGTGGTGATGCTTAACTGTTGAATTGTATGTTTCTTGTGCATTTAACTTTACATGCTTGCTCTCTTTGAGTTGGTATATATATACTACAGGGTTTCTTATTTTCACAATACATATCTCGTGAATTGCAGGTGATGAGATATGACATGCCCTAGAAAGGGATGTTACTGGGATCATGCATATATGTATGAAATGTTAGAATGAGAATACTTGTTGGGCAGACATGATATATGTTTGAATACATGAGCTATGATGTTTTATATGATATGATATGGCAGGCCGTGTGAGCCTTGTGAGAAATGTAAAATGAGTTATGATTTCTGTTTTAAATGTATCTATAATGTTAATGTTAGACTTAGGTGCCCTGAACACCGTAGGATCCCCTTTGTGCGGTCTACGATCTTAAGGGGATGAAACGACCTAACTGGAGGACAGTCCAGACGGTCGGCAACCTACTGGAGGACAGTCCAGATGGTTGGAGAGAGAGTGACCTACTGGAGGACAGTCCAGATGGTCGAGTAGTCGTGTGACCTACCTGGAGGACAGTCCAGACGGGCACGACTCGACACTCCGCCTGTGTGCTCAGGTTAGGAGAGGTCCAGTTTACACTCTTTTGAGAGTGCAGTGAGGTCCTGTAGTAGACCAGGACGAGCAGTCAGACTTAGCATTTCCCGGGGTGTCGCTAAGTCTTGTACGGTGTGGTCGTAGTGCACTGCGAGTCTCATATGCAGAGTGCACTGCATAAGATCAGGGCATAAGCTAAAATATGATCATATAGGTTCACAGAGTTCCTTATAAATGAAAGAGTTAAGGAAGACTAGAGCATAGTCTTCTAGTAGTTATTCTTTGGATGCAATATTTACATTCTTTGTTATTTCAATTATATTGTTTTAGAACTGCTCAGTGTAGTATTTATTGTTGTTAAATTTCATATCGTTTACTCAAAGTTATATCTGTAATCACATTAGTGCCTTAGACTGTTTCTTTGAAGTACTCATTCACTGAGCGAGTAGGCTCACCCCTCTACTCAAACATTTTAGGGTTAACCGCGTGGACTTGATGATTGTCAGAGCATCAGTGTAGATCTGCCACAAGAGTTAAGTACAAGATTAGTTGAGTCAGTCGGTCCTTGTCACTCTAGGTCCTCAGTAAGAGATAAGAGAGAGAGTTGTAATTACGATGTGTAATATTATTCCTCTTTTGAAATTGTATGCTAATTAGTAGGTCTTATGTGCATAAGGTGTGAGAGATATCATGAATGTTTATACATGTATCTTTACTATTAGAGTCTGATTAGTAAAAGAAATGTTCAAATTCCCCTGTTAAGATGATTTATGTGGTTCAATGCGAAGAAACAAGAGTTTTAACAGAAAAAAAAGGTTAAGGGTGTTCTTTGTATTACATATAAATCCTAATTTATGCTCTAATCTCATGATTAGTGGAAATTGTGAGATCGGGGTGTAACAGATATATATAGAGTCAGGCTAGAATACACTCGAGTGTATCCGGAGCAGAATACACTCAAGTGGTTTATCATGATACAATATTTTTTTTTTAAAATCTAATCCGTTGATCTTCTTAAACATCTCGTGAACAGCTCATACGCAAAATTTGAGCACATTTGGACATTTATAGCTCATGTTATGAAGGCCGCAAAAATTATGCATTTCAAATTAGTTTCGCGCGTCGATTTTGTTGCCCTTGGATGAGTGACTTTTGGACATTTATAGGTCATGTTATGAAGGCCGCAAAAATTATGCATTTCAAATTAGTTTCGCGCATCGATTTTGTTGCCCTTGGATGAGTGACTTACACTCATCCAAATGGGCTCAAAATTTGTATGTAGCCTAGTTATAGTATGACGGTGAAGATCAACGGTTTACATTTGGAAAAAAATAGTCTTGATATGCAAACACACTTGAGTGTATTCGTGCGATCCGTACACTCGAGTGTATTCTAGCCTGACTCTCTCTCTCTCTCTCTATATATATATATACATATATATATATATATATATATATATATAGAGAGAGAGAGAGAGAGAGAGAGAGAAAGAGAGTCAGGCTAGAATACATTTGAGTGTATAGATCACACCGTACACCCCAATGGTGTTGGCCTATCTAGATCATGTATATATATTTTCAAGATCTAATCCATTGATCTTCATTGTTATAATTATAATAGACCACATGCAAAATTTTAGCCCATTAGGATGAGTGTAGGTCACTCATCCAAGGGCAACAAATTTGACGCACATAACTAATTTGAAATGTATGATTTTTACATCTTTTCGATTACTGACCTATAAGTGTCCAAATGATCTAATTTTTTTAAATATAGTATTTTTTAGGATATTTAAGAAGATCAACGGTTTAGATTTTCCAAATAATTGCTTCATGATGGAAAACAATTGAGGTGTATAGCGTCTCCGGTACACTCGAGTGTATTTCAGCTTAACTATATATATATATATATATATATATATATTATATATAGAGTCAGGCTAGAATACACTCGAGTGTACGGATCGCACGAATATACTCAAGTGTGTTTGCATATCAAGACTATTTTTTTCCAAATGTAAACCGTTGATCTTCACCGTCATACTATAACTTACACCTAGATCTAAATGTAAAATAATCATATATAAATGTAAAATATAAAATCAGCAACATTTGACAACTATGTAACTTACACCTAAATTGATGGGATGACATGGGAGGGGTGGAATTAGAGGAATTGGAAGAAGCACATGGGATTCAATCAATAGAATATCAATTTGAGAAGAAGAAAATAAGATGGTTGGAAAGGAGGCGGAGAAGAGGAATGGAAGGGGAAGATGGGCTGATTTATATTATGCAATGTTTCAAAAAGCACGAAGCGGGCAGATAGGATCATGGAACTAAATGTCGTCGACATGGGGCGAAATTTCACCGATATTGTCGATGTCGACGGCTGGCAACGTAGAATCCACGTAAACAGGCTCATTCCACAATATCCTTGACATTTCATCGAAGTTGTCGACATTTCCCCATATGTCGATGAAGTTGACCCAAGTCCATTAAAAAATTCCACCATGTCCTCAATATCTGTCGAAGTCTGCGACATTCTTTTGGTGTTTTGCGGTGTTTGCTGTGTGAAGGGGAAAAAGTGTTGGAGCTTGAGGTAAGATGATTTTGATGTTATTTTTTACTATTCTAAGCTTATAGTAATAGACGAATCCCCTCTTTGCTAAATCTACCATAGGTTTACACCATTTTATGTAGTTATTGTCACAAACCTTATATATGGAAGAACTCTATAGTTCAAAGGCGATTGTATATATCGTACTATCATGTATTTATCTACAAATGTAAACCTATATGGGTGGCTATATGTAAACATATAGTGTTTTCTAGCTAGATTTGATGAAATCTGTTGATTTCATCACAAAATGACCATTTTTAGCTTAATTTTTGTCGAAGTTGCATCGAAGTTTGGTTGTAAAAATCTTCAAAATTTCCTTGACATTTCCACAAACTTCCATGTTCACACCTGTCGAAGTCGGCTCCTGTTCCATGGATAGGATCATGTAGTTTTTTAGAGCCAAGGTCGGTACTTTCCTAAAAGAACGAGTTCTTTATTTTCTATCCAACGCTTAAGTGAGCACTTTTTTTTTAATAAAACCGGCTTCTTAATTTTCTACATTTTTTTTCAAAATTATAAATACATATATTATTGTTTTAAAAATCAGATGTGTGGCAGCATATGCGCCCTCACACAGTTCAGTCAAGGGGCCGCTTCACATACACCAAATCGTCCCTCCAAGTGGATCTAGCTTGTCCTTATATGTGGCCTATTACTCATCACTTTTCAAATAACCCACTTAAATTAAGAGTCAACCTCACGACACCCCAATACCCCCTGACAACCGTGATATCCTATAAAACTGCCCGACTCCTTAGGGTTCACACAATGATGTTTTTCCAACAATTACTCTCTCTTGCATTAGTGCTTCCCTAACTACAACGACACTCCCCTGAATGGTGGTGACAACTTCGTCACTTGGTGGTGGTGGCTTCTTCCTTGTGAATGGGGGTGGCTAATTGGTGCGGAAACTTTAGTGGTGGTTTCTTCCTTGTGAACGGGGGTGGCTAATTGGTGCGGAAACTTTCTCTTCAACCTTGGATAGTGGTCGAATTACACGTATGTATCTTGATTAGTATATTTATTTGTTTGAGTTTACTTCATCATACAACACAATCCCTCCTACTCCTTTCCTTCTTTTTTTGGGATTAATCAATCATGTTCTCCTCTTGCTCTTCCTTTTATTTCCTCCCTCTCATCTTAATCGATTTTCTCTTTTTATACCCGGTATTATTCAGTAACTTTCAAATCTCTTCCTTCCAAACATGACATCAATACAAACTTACTGTTGTCTTCCTGTTTTAATATATCTTCTTCAACCAAACAAGCTATCATGATCGCCTCCTCTTTTAGCATATCTTCCTCAAACTCTTCTAATTTTGTTTGCCATCGGCCGTCATGTTCATGTCCTCATCTTTTCCTCTCTTGATTTGTATTCCATCTCAATTCTTAAAATACTTCTCTCTCTCTCTCTCTCCTCTTGGACTTCTACTTTCTCTCCTCTTGGACTTCCCACATGCCCTTCCTCTTTATTCCCCTCCTCCCCATGTCAATCTAATTCATACTCATTATGCCAATTAGAATTTTGTAATACTATTTTTTAGTATTAATCAGATGATAATTGACTTATATATTGCATTTATATTTTTATCATATTTAATCAATTGTAATTAATATCTTTTTGAATTAGTATTAGATTTGTTGGTGATTGGCTTGGGTTTGAATGTGCAATTGATTCCCAAATTTCTTGTTTTACTGTTTCTTGAGATGTTTACTTATTCAATAGTGATATACAATCAACATATAATTTATGTAGATATACAATTAATTAATTGTTGAAACTCCAAAACCGCATATACTCCTGCATACCATATATACTCCTTTGTGTACCCTCTCCGCCCGTTCTACACATAGCGCTTTTTAAAACCATGATACACATACAATATTGCGTTTTTAAATTTGTTACATAGTTAAACACATGCATAAATTTAAAATTAATAAAACAAATAGGTGTAATAGAACATCAACCCAATGTTTCAAAATGCGGCTACATATGCAGTTTGGGGTCTCATCCACTATGCATATGGCCGTGCGGTGCCAATTTTGGACTTGGAATGATTAGGCGGCTTGTGGTCCGCGTATGTGGACGCTTAAGCCCCACATTTCAACAGTAGCTTTATCAAATAAAAAAAATAAACCAACCTCCCACCCCGACCGCTAACCCCAACCCGACAATCCAACGCTCACTCCTCCGACCCCCCCCCCCCCCTCTCTCTTCCTCTCTCTCGCGATCTCGAATATATCAACCTCCATCAACCTCAACGGCTGTGGTGGCATACTCCGACAACCTAGTGGTGGCGACAACCTCACTCCCTCTTCTTGTTGTGCTGCTGTTTCTCCACAAATGCCTCTGCTTCTCCATTAATTGCTGCTGCACTAGGGTGTGCATCGACAACCTCTTCCTTAAACCTCGCTGGCAGCATCAACCACGACAACAACTTTCTTCCCTCCTCTTGTTGCTACACTTATTCCTCCTATCGTGCTGCTGCTTCTTGCTTAAGTGCTGCGGTGGCCGTGTTGCTGGCTTGCTGATAGCTGTTGTCTCTTTTTGTGGCCTAAATATCTGTTCCCTACTAGTTCTTCTCTATTTATTACTGACTTGACTTCTTCATATTAGTTTGATGTTCAAATTTTATTTTTGATGTTCTTCACTTCTATTTCTTCTGTGAATTGCATGTATTGTGTTATAGTGTTAGTGTGATTGTTAATTTTTGCACTTGACGAACAGAAAATATTATTTTCTTTTATGATGTATTGATTTGTTGGTATATTTTGTTTAGTATTTGTCCAACTAGAATTTATAAAATTTATGATTATAATCATATTTTATTTATTAAAATGTATGTTGAAATATTTAATTCATTTAAAAATATATCCAAAAACGCATATGCCTTGCATATGGACCCGCATTCCACATATACTCTATGCCATAGTCACAAATTCAGTATTCGACAATCATTCAGCTAGGTTAAAAAAATCGGCATTCGGGAATTATGCGGAAAGTTCGGATAAAAATCGGCAAAAAATTTAGTCAACTATATGAAAAAAAATTCAGGTAAAAGTCGCTAAAACACACACACACACACACACCCCACATACGCACGCACACATGCGCGTGCGCGCACACACACACACATACATATGATTAAGCTACTAGAATGTAATACATGAAAAAGGTATTATTGTATTAGGACTTACAAGTAAATCTCATGAATAGGTAGTAAAACAGTGAACACGGGGACTAGAGTACGGGAGAAGCAACAGTACACGAATTGAAGACTTTCTAGTGTCTACCGTCAAATACCAAAAAAATGGCAGATGGGTGGGGTTGAGACATCGATCAAAACAAATGAAAGAATAGAGAAGACGGTACTTGTATAGTCGCTAGATGGTCTACCGCTTGCTGGCTGGTGGCCTCCGCTAATGCTCCTTGCAGTGTCCGACACTGTTGATCCTTGTAGTGGCCAACGTTGCTGCTGCAGGGGTCAACAAGCTTTGTCAAAAATGCAAATCTAGGGACGATACAAACGCCGCATATCATGTGTCAGGGGTTTGGGTTTAGGGTTGTGGGTTGGAATCAGGGGTAGGGGAGTGTAAAACAAATAGGGTTGAGTGCGTGGGCTGTTTTTTTGTCACACATGCCATTCTGAAAAAAATGAAAAATTTTGTGTTTTAATCATTGAATACCCGTTTAACACACATGACAAATTATCTGTGAATAATTTGTAAAATATGGGATTGGTGCATGATTCTTGCGCAATATGGTTGTAGCATGCAACTGGTGAATAATGCACATATTATACACGACTTTTCATTATTCGGCAAATGTTGTGAGTTTGTGACATAGTTCTACGTCGTACCCTGACCAAACGCATACCACATACCACATTTGAGGATATTGCATCAACCATTTGGCAATGTAATTATCAATAAGTGTTATTATATATACAACAATAATTTTACATTTTATGTTTGCATATTTAATTATTAAAATAGCGAAACAAAAGCTCTAGCATACATAATATCCAATTATTTACATATCTAAATAGTAAACACAAGTAAATTGACCAACCTTACTAACTTATGTATAATACATTGACTCTAGGTTTTGGAAAGCGCAAAGTGGAAAGCGTGTGGATTGACCCCCTTGAACGCGTAAGCGTGAAACGAGTTTTGAAGCGGACTAAAGCGGGCACTTTTTCAAAAAAGTGCTCTATTTAGTGAAGCAATATAGATATTCATTTTTTATCAAATTAAATTAGTGAAAAACCACTCATAACGAACAAAAATGAGTGATGAAGTCATCAATGATTTTGACCATACTATAAGCTAATATCGGTTAAAGATCATATTTGAAATTTAGGATAGGTAACAGAAACAGTAACTTATTGTTAGCAATTATTAAATACTTGCATATAGGTATTGTTTGCTAGCAATTATTAAATACTTGCATATAGGTATTGTTAGTTCAACATGTTTTTGTCAGTTAAACATTAACTGACCGAAATATGCATTATTAATAGTTTGGTTGTATTTTACACAAATAATCAATTACTTGACTTCGACAAAATACTAATTGCAGACTTTAACAAAGTGTCATATGGATGAAAGTAAAACTCATAATAACATGTTCAACATGGATAAGTAATGTTTTAAATATAGTCATGTTTGAAATCATTGTAATAGGCATCACTCATGTTTCACGATAACCAATAACTTAACAATTTCACATAATGGATTATTTTCAAGATTTATACAACTGGGCAAACATGTCTCAGAATTACAACAGTACACACACACACTTTACATACAGTACATGCATATGCATTATTTACAAAACAACACCTGTGCGTCTATATATAGTATTGTCACTGTTCCTAAATTGTAGGTAAGAAATGTTTAGTAGATTTGGACAGAAGACATTATATATGCAAGTAGTAGGTAACATATAGTACATGATAAGTAATAGTTGCATGTACATAATGCTGTGAATGCTATTTATCATACAATACAATAATATGTAAAGAGGTTTTCTAAAGATAGACTAACATGATTAATAGAGACCTACATATACACCAATACAAAATCAATACAACTTACAATAGGAAATAATCACTGATCCGAAGAAGAATTCACAAACACAATGGAAGCCGATTGGGAACAACATTATTGCTGATGGTAGGTTTCATCTCATATTAGGAACTTGGGTATCATATTATGTTGCTTTCTGAATATTTCAGTTATTGATTTGGCTGGCTAATTAAAATATGTACTGAAGTACCTGAAGCGGGCCCAAAAAAGCGGAATGAAGTGGGTGAAAGTGGGAAAAGGCGTCAGCTTCAATGCAAAACGCTTATAGTGCCACCCAGCTGGAAAAAAAGTGGCCAAGTGTGTTGGGCGCTTAAGCGGCCGCTCCAACCGCTTTTTCGTTCCATGCATTGACTACATTTACATATTTAAATATATACATGATAACAATAAACGTGTCATAAATACAATCATACAGTACAATATTAACTTTTTTTAGCAATAAACGCAACATGATATAATCAATTGGTCATACAATACAACAATATATTTTAATCGAAGTATATATTATGATGTGTACAAAATTATAGATATAATCATACAATACGACAACAATATAGTAACAAAACTTGCACACATGACTGCATGAAGTAGGAGCTTTAGATTTTTTGATCCCTTATTGGGCCTAGCACATAGTTGGGGTCTTGTAGGTGGCCTTGTTGGACACTTCTTACTTAAGCTAGTCAAGGCGGTCTTGTAGGTGGCCTTGCTTGGGCGCTTCTTGCTTAAGCCAGTCAAGGCGGGCATTCTTTTGGCCCTTCCAGGTGGCGGCTTCGGTGGGAAAAGCGGGCCCTTAGCGGCCACTTATAGCAGTTCCACCTTCGGGGGCGCTTAGAGGCTGTATGAGACGGCTGATGGGTTGGGACTAGGGCTGGGCAAGAAACCAAACCAGACTATTGAACTCAACCGAATTGAACCAAACCGACTAGTTTGCTTTGGTTTAACAGGAGTTAATGGTCTAGATCAGTTCCAAAATTTTTGAAACCATGAAACAGCGGTTCAGTTCGGTTTGAGCATGCAGTTTAACCAAACCAAACCGAACTTATACATATATATTATTAAAATCTATACTTATATTGTGTAAAACACTTATCTAAACCAAATTTTGTGATAATAAGTTTGTATCTGGTAATGTCTAAAAGGAATGCTAAATAAATAAAATAAAGTTTACAAAGTTTTGGACTATGTCGTATAAGGCGTAGTTATTTAAGAATTGCTGGACACTATCTACTTATAGTATATATATGCATGTTTACATTATCAATTTCTAAAGAATATTTTTTTATTCTGAAGTATGTTTATCATGCAAGATGCATTATTAATTAAGATGATGAAAAATAGTTGATTTTTGAAACAAAAAAACTTAGTATACATCTTTGTAGTTTCTCATATAATATTGTGAAACCGAACTAAACCAAACCAAACTACAAATTAATAGTTTAGTTTGGTTGGTTTTCAACTAGTGAATGGTTTGGTTCAGTTAAATCTTTTCACAAAGCGATATGTACGGTTTGGTTTATTGTTTTAATGGTAAATCGAACCAAACCCAACAATGCCCACCGCTAGTTGGGAAGCTTCAGCGGCCGCTCATCTCGTTTTCCAATAAATTGGGATTATGTTTGTAGGTAGTCGCTTTGAATCACACTAAATTTCCTTCAAATTTGGCGATCGATACACAATGCTGTCCGTGTCCATGGTTGTCAATGCGGAAACTTAGTAAACTTTCATATCCCATGCTGTTTTGTCTGTGTCTATGATTCCACGACCTTGGCCTAAATGTCAACCATAAGGGACCAGCCTAGTTCAAAAATCCATCTTGTCCATGATACTCGTAGTTTAGAAGCACACATTCCAGACACTAGGTAGAAAATTGTTCTTGACCTTTTCAACATCTTTTAGTCTAGTCAGTAGTTCCATCTCTCTACTAGATCTACTACAAGTTTACAACATTTTGTGTAGGCCTAGTACCATTTCACCCAATTTTTGCAATTTTATTTTTGGAAATAAAAGTCATGTTTTTGTAAATATATAAATATAACATTTATATATACTATGATTTATGCAAATATAGATCGTATTTATCAAACAAATGCGAGTTTAAAATATTTAGTACTGAAGAAAATACATTAATTACTTTTTAAGAAAATCTGATGTCTTATGTAGATCTCCCTCACAATATCACTATTTCTTTGGCTTACTTTGCATTGAAATTTTTTTCTACAACTTCCTCAAAGTTCTGACAAACTTCCACTTCCGCACCTATCACAGAGTTAAAGCCTCCATTTGATTAAAGGAAGAATAAAAAGAGGGGGTGTTCACAAGATGGATTGGAAGAGGAAGTGGGTTGGGCTGATTATAGGAGAAGGGTACAAGAGAGGAGGAAGATCAATAGAGAGTAGGCTGGGTAGATTAGAGGTAAAAACATGAAATAGGAGGAAGAAATATAAACGACGATTTCGAAGCTTATAGGGGGCTATGAGATGGTAAGAAAAGGAAGAAAAACAAAGAGAAGAAGACATACCCTGGCTGGCTGTAGGTCGAGAGGAGGAAGCCACGAGGAAGCTACCTCTTTGATGACGACTGTTGGATGGGAAGAACAATAGTGGGAGATGCGATGCGGGGTTGAGAAGAGCAACAACATGCTGCTGATAGAGTGAGTTGCCGTGGTACGAGAAGGGATGGAGAAGCGTCTGTTGCCTAGCTCCGTTGATGCGCTGCGCAAGAGAGGGTGTCAGGTTGGGGTTTTTTCTCTTACTTGAGATGTCTCATGGTTAATATTAAGGGTGAGGGTTTAACTAAAAATAGTGAGAGTATAAAACCATCAATAACTTACTCTTAAGCGGCAATTTAAGCACTCCATGCGCCTACATATGCATCTCGCGTCCTCTTTGAAACCCACTTTCTCATAACAGGTTCGGCCTACCTATCTCTTTGCTTATGCGGCCTCATATACGGTTGCATGGGCCGCTTTTAAACACTACTTTATGCTGTTAATAGTTTCATCCATTACACCTCTTATTTTTAACTCAAATGCAAAGTATCATGCCATACAGAGAGTGTACTACATGCTAGGTCTCTTGCTTGTTCTGTTACTAAAAGATCGTAGGTCTCTTGTACTCTACGTAGCTACGACAAAGGTGCGGGTTATGCCAACACATACCTATATCTACTTTACCCATTAATTGTGGAACTCAACCTATTTGGCCCATTTGATAGATAAACCCATGTCTGCCTCATTGATACCCCTATTCACACCAACTGACCAAGGAGTGGGCCACTGCCACCTGATCTAGATTCAATATCAAATGTAGTGTATTTATTTACACTTTGAGTTAACATCACAAATAATATTGTTGTCAGAAGCAGTGAATTGAAAAACGGGCTGAGCGGCCGATTAAACGGCCGATTAATCGGCCCAACACCCAGGCCGTTCGATTTTTGCCAAAATTGCCGGTTAACCTTTTGTAATTAATCGGCTGTTTTTCCCGCTTTTTACCCTATTCCCCCCTTTTTTTGCCCTTTTTTTCCCGCTTTTTGGCCTTTTTTGTCCCTTTTTTGTAAATCTTGCTATACACCTGTAACTTTATATAAACTATATGGCCCCAAGTATTACTGAATATAAGATATTAAACTTAAATATCCTATGATAAGCCTAGGTCTAATAGAATGCATACTTGTATGCAAGTTGGGATAATAGAGTACTGTTGTAAAGTGTAATTTATACAAGTAAAATATATGTAACTATTATCTAATTTTAAAATGCATACTTTAGTTAATTGTACTGCTGTAATGTATGACTAAGGCCTAGTTTGGGAGAAAGACTTGAAAATGCCGCATTTTTATACATTAACAGCAGTATGTAGTTATTAGGTGGTGATCGCAAATACTATTTTGTTTAGATTTATCAGCTAAAAACTGTATTCGCAAAACACGTCAATCTCGACATGATTTATGATCACGGCGTATCTGTCGGGACAAGGCTCCCTGCCCAGGGATGGGGCACACAATTACCGCAGCAAGTATTATTTAACAAAACAGCTGAATCACCGCCGGTACAAATTTTACATATTAAATACATGTACTCCAAAAGGCGGAACGCAAACGACTCCTAATTGATGATATGTGTTACATTATATATTTCCTGTTTTACATAAGCATGCTATTTGTTTTGTTATTTTCCTTTATATATGGATCTCTCTGTAATTGTCTCAGTTATATATATATGAGGGTGCACACGTTGTGCAACCCTAAGCTTTCCGCAATTCCTGACTCTGTCACATGGTACCAGAGCAGGTCGAAACCTAGCTCTCAGCCCTCCCTCCCTCCCTTCTCTCTCCTCCCCCCCCCCCCCCCCCCCCGCGCCCGCCGTCCGACCAGCCCGCCCACCGCCGGCAGCAGGTCTCTCCATGGGCTCCGTGGTTCCGTCTTGCCTCCTGGCGTGGTGCACCGCCAGTGCTTGAGCAACCGTCGTTGTTCACACAGCAGGTGCGCTGCTGGGTGGTCGTTTTCTACGGGACCACTGACCCACTGGTAGATCTGGACTAGATCAGTCTTCAGGGGGAGATCGGCGCTTTGTTTGTCTAAGGGGTTACCGTCGGTTCGTGCTTGTTTGTGCCTGCCTGCCCGTGTAGGCTTCGGCCTCCGGGTCCTTTACTACGTCTTGGCGTAGTGCGTATGTGAGAGGTCCATGGTGACTTGTTTCTGCCTGCTTCTGCCTGCCTGACGGCGTAGTCCGTCTCCTGTCTGTGCCTACCTGTACCTGTACCTGCCTTCCTGCTTTTTCTCATGGCGTCTTCTGTGGATGACATGTGGAGAGAGTCACGCCGTCAAGTCACTACTGTTAAGCTTGATGGGCGCAACTACTAGCTGTGGGTTTGTTCCTTTGTGATCTTTGCCAAATCACAAGGGAAGTACTCTCACTTGATTCAGAAGGGTCCGCCTTAGCCTGCAGAGGAGGCGGATGCAAAGGACATCAAAGCCTTTGATGACTGGGTTCGTGACGACTCGACCGTCATGACATGGATTCTCAACAGCTCCGTTGAGAAGATTAGTGTTACTCTTCTTCAGCTGCCTACGGCGAAGCAGATGTGGGATCAACTCGCCAGTACCTACTCGCACAGTGAAAATCCGAAGAAAGTCTTTGATATCACAAAGCAATTGGGGCGTCTACAGTTTACTGGTTCTGACATTTCAGACTACTTCACCACCTTCACTGGTCTGTGGGGTGAGTTGGAGATGTATCACCCGCTGTCCACCGATTTAGCTACTATGCAGAAACAGCGGGCGGAGCTTCAGCTGATTCAGTTTCTCAGTGGTTTACCTGAGTCCTATACTGGAGTGGTAGATCAGATTTTGGCGAGTGATCCACTCCCTACCTTGCAGACTGCCTACAAGCGTCTCCAGCGCCTTCCGTCATCGACACCGTCTCCACCTCCTGAGACTGGAGACTCTTCTGCTTTGGCTGCTTGGGGCGGGCGTGGTCGTGGCCGTGGCCGTTGCCGCTCCAGTGATGGCCGTCCTCCCCTGAGTGCAGGCCGGGGGCGTGGACCTGGTGCTGGACGAGGAGCTCCTCCTGCTGCCCCGACCTCTGCTGCTGCGCGTCCTCAGCAAGGACAACGCTTGTGTACTTTCTGTGGCCGGTCCAACCATATTGAGGAAAAATGCTGGGAAAAGTATGGTAAGCCGGCATGGGCCAATGCTGCGGCTGATTCTTTTGCGTCTGAGGGTGCTACTCAGACATCTGCACCAGAGCCTGCGGGGGCTACCGCAGACTACATCCGAGCTGAGGTGGAGCGTCTTCTTCTTGAGCGTGCTAGTTCCTCTCCTGCTGCATCTACGAGTGGAGCACATGCTGTCTTTTCTGGTTATGACACTGCCTTCCTGAGCTCCTCCTCACCTTCTACTTCTGGTAATACCAAATGAGTGATAGACTCGGGTGCATCTGCACATATTTCTGGAAATAAATCTTTGTTTAAACATATATCTGCACCTGCCCGACATTCTTCTGTTATGCTTGCTGATGGCTCTAAGTCGTCAGTCCTTGGTGTTGGTGATATTATTTCTCATTTTGGCCTAAAATCTGCCTTATAAGTGCCCAGATTTCCTTTTAACCTGTTATCTGTCAGCAAGATTTTACGGAGTTTAAATTGTAGCCTGACATTTGTGCCTGGTTCATGTGTTTTTCAGGACCTTCACACGAGGATGAAGATTGGTGGGGGGTATGAAGGTGCTGATGGGCTGTTTTACTTGGATCAGTTACCTAGATCAGAGAAAGCTGCTGTGGTATCTGCATTATCTGCTTCTGTTTCTGCTCTCCAGCGGCACTACAGGCTAGGCCATCCCTCTTTAGAGAAGCTGCGTAGTTTAGTTCCTGATATTGGTAGTTGTCATTTTCAGTGTGATTCGTGTCAACTAGGGAAACAAACTCGTACTGTGTATCCTAGACGTAGTACTGTGAGCAGTAAAAACATTTTTGATTTAGTTCATTCTGATGTATGGGGTCCATGCAATGTACCAAGCTTGTCTGGTTACAAGTATTTCATTCTGTTTATTGATGATTTTTCGAGGACTACTTGCCTGTTTCTGCTAAAAAGTAGGTCCGAAGTGCTGTCTACTATTAAATATTTTTTTTGCTGAAATAAAGACGCAGTTTGGCTTGCCTATTAAAACTTTTCGCACTGATAATGCTTTAGAATTTGTTAAGCAAGATGTGGGTGTGTTTTGTAAATCTATGGGTACTCTTCACCAAACTTCCTGTGCTTATACCCCACAGCAAAATGGTGTTGCTGAGCGAAAGAATAGGCACTTATTAGAAGTTACCAGAACAATAATGATGCATTCTCATGTGCCCCGCTCTTATTGGCCTGAAGCTATCTTGACTGCATGTTTTCTGATTAATAGGATGCCATCGTCTGTTATTGGAAATAAAATTCCCTTCCAGGTTTTGCACCCTGACATCTCCATGTTTCCTGTGCCTCCTAGAATTTTTGGGTGTACCTATTTTGTTCGGTTGCTTGGACCTACTTCTGATAAGTTATCTCCTCGAGCTACTAAATGCATTTTTTTGGGCTATTCTCGCACTCAGAAGGGTTACAGATGCTATAATCCCAGCACTCAGAAGTGGTTTACTAGTAGTGATGTTGTCTTTTTTGAGGATACACCGTATTATTCTTCAGCAGGAGATAGTTTGCAGACTGATATTCTGGCTCCTTTACCTGTTATTTCTGACTGTGTGCCTGACTGCACTGAAACTGAGACTACTGCTAAGCAAGACCCTCCTCTTATTGTTTATCATCGCAGGAATAAAGCACCTTCCACACATGTACCCCCCCAAGACAACCAATCTTCTCCTCCAGAAGGTTCTGCTGCTCCTGAGGTACATTCTGATCTTGACATACCTATTGCTCTCCGTAAGGGTACTCGTTCTTGCACTTCTCATAGCATTGTTCAGTGTGTGTCTACTGCTCATCTAAATACTCATTCCACCAATTTTTTATCTGCCTTATCTGCTGTGGCTGTACCTAAGAATGTTCAGGAAGCTTTGCAAAGTACAGCTTGGACATCTGCTATGAATGATGAGATGCTTGCTCTTACTGACAAAGACACTTGGGAGCTGGTGGATCCCCCTCCTAAGTGTAAGCCTGTAGGCTGCAGGTGGGTTTATGCAGTCAAATATCAACCTGATGGTACGGTTGAGAGGTTGAAGGCAAGGCTTGTTGCGAAGGGATGCACTCAGACTTATGACATTGATTATTTTGAGACTTTTTCTCCTGTTGCTCGTCTTAACTCTGTCAGGATTCTTTTATCTGTTGCTGTAAATCTAAACTGGCCTCTTATGCAGCTTGATGTGAAAAATGCCTTTCTGTATGGTGTCCTACAGGAGGAGGTGTATGTGGAGCAACCTCCTGGGTTTGTTGCTCAGGGGGAGTCTCACAAAGTTTGCAGGCTTAAGAAGTCTATCTATGGGCTCAAACAGAGTCCTTGTGCCTGGTTTGATAAGCAGAGCAGGATTATGATTGATTTTGGCTTTCTGCGGTCACAAGTTGACCATTCTGTATTCACTAAAAAGACTTCTGCTGGTATTACTATTCTGATTGTATATGTTGATGACATTATTATTTCTGGTAGCGACACTCTTGGTATTCAGGCTACCAAAGATCATTTGGGCAAACATTTTGCTACCAAAGATCTAGGCAGACTCCGATACTTTCTTGGCATAGAAGTCTCTAGAAATTCTAATGCCTTGGTTCTTTCGCAGAGAAAGTATGTTCGTGATATCCTGCAGGAAACTGGTATGCTTGGTGCGAGACCTGCAGATACTCCTCTTGATCCCAATGTCAATTGGGATGATGATTCCTCTGCTATGTTTAATTATCATAAAAAATTCAGGAGGCTGATTGGTAAATTGATCTATCTAACTGTTACTCGTCCTGATATTGCTACTGCTGTGGGTCTTCTTAGCAGATACCTCGATAAACCCAGACAATGCCACTGGGATGCTGTATGCCAAGTCTTGAGATACTTAAAAAAATCTCCTGGCAAGGGACTTCATTATAAAAAGAATGGGCACTGTGTTCTTGAAGGATATTCTGATTCTGATTATGCAGGCAACAAAGTCGATAGAAAATCTACTTCTGGCTACTGTACTTTTGTAGGGGCAATCTTGTCACTTGGAGGAGCAAGAAGCAGAATGTAGTGGCCAGATCTAGTGTTGAGGCTGAGTACAGGGCCATGGCCCATACTGCTTGTGAGTTGCTGTGGGTGCGTTCTCTTCTGAAAGAATTTGGGATTGAGTCTTCATCGGCCATTCCTATGCATTGTGATAACAGAGCTGCCGTCTTTATTGCAAATAATCCTGTCTATCATGAGCGCACCAAACATATTGAAGTTGATTGCCACTTCATCATAGAATCTATTCTTGCTGGCAAGATATGCACTCCATTCACGAGATCTGAAGACCAAGTTGCTGATATCTTCACCAAGCTCTTGGCTAAGAAACAGTTCTGCATGCTGCTGGACAAGTTGGACATGATTGACATCTATGCTCCAACTTGAGGGGGAGTGTTACATTATATATTTCCTGTTTTACATAAGCATGTTATTTGTTTTGTTATTTTCCTTTATATATGGACCTCTCTGTAATTGTCTCAGTTATATATATATGAGGGTGCACACGTTGTGCAACCCTAAGCTTTCCGCAATTCCTGACTCTGTCACAATATGCACAGATAACAATAAGTTAGAAAGGTATCAAATAATTAGTCTATTGTTTACTGCTTAACTATGTAAACATGTGATGCAAACATATTTCTGAATCATGTATGTAGGGTATTTTATCTATGTCAAATCTATTGTTTATTATATTATGGCTATAATTATTGTCCTATAGCTATCTTATAAACTATTTGGGTGTTTTGTATTGTTGGGTAGACTTTAGAATCTTTAGATATATATAAAAGTTCCAAAGAGTATTAGTATTTATATACATATATATGTAATTTTGTATAAAATTATATAGAAAATTAAAATCCGTTTTTTAAAAAATCGGCCGCTTACCGCCTAACCAGTTACAAGGTGCTGTCCACACGGTTACCGCTTAACGTTTTTTAAAACATTGGTCAGAAGTTTCTGTCTTGTTATTAATAATAAACGAATAGACCCCTCTCCTATATACACGAGGAGATACAGGGAAGCGGGAAAAAATCTTGATGGTCCTATTATACTTAGGTCCATATTACATGAGACTAAAGAACTAAGAAAGTAGATGATAAATACACAGGGAAAATAACAAATAAGAATAAGACACATAAATATATCTTAATACTCCCCCTCAAGCTGGAGCATAGATGTCAATTATGCCTACCTTGTAGCAAAATCCTGGAACTCTCTGTTCTATAGAAGCTTGGTGCATATATATGTAGACTGTTCATTAGTTGGCAAGAAAGGAGTGGTGATCTTCTTGGTCGTGACAACATCACAAAGAAAATGACAGTCCACCTCAATGTGCTTCGTCCTTTCATGAATTACAAGATTACTAGCAATGAAGGCAGCTGCCTGATTGTCATAAGTACATACAAAAAGCATAAGTGATATGAAATTTCAAAGTCTGCAAGAAGAGATCTATCCATAAAAGCTCACAATGGTATGTACCATTGCACAATACTCAGATTCAACACTGGATCTGGCTAGAACATTTTGTTTCTTACTTTGTCAAGTAACATCATCACCTACCAAAGATATAATAACCAGAGATAGATCTCCTATCAGATTTGCTCCTTGCACAATCTACATCAGAATATCCAATAAGAGAGCATAGAGGTGTGCTTCATTCAACTGAATTCAATGGGTCCTCTAAACTCTTTTATCGAGCTACCCAAAACAACATTATCATGAATTAGAGTATTGGAAATCAATTTCAAGTAATGAAAACTCAGCCTTGTGATTTTTTTGGGTGCAAATGACTCAATTTCAATATTCAGGTTACCATATTTTTGTATCATTTGGCTTGTCTTTGATTCCTAAGTCTAGCATCTGTAACTATCACCAGTTTCGGTTGTGCGGTTTTAGTGGAAGAAATCTTTAAGTGGTCCAATTTTATGCAACAAGGATTTTTGCACGTTGCTAGTCAATAATTATTTATTTGCCCCTTCTTGTCTTGAGAGACTACTATAAATTCGTCCTACTGAATCTTTTACTTGTTACATGAAGATAGTTCTACTCTTTTGTCTCCTTATACAGTAATATCTTTTTTGACTGTTTGGGAGTGGTGCATCTACTTATCTACGGGGACACCTTAAGTGTTTTCTTGTAGGCGATATTTTTAGAAGGCCTGAAGGGGGAGACAAGAGGACATGACTATAGCTTCTTAAACAGCTCCTGTTTAGAATGCAGATGATTGAGTTTATGCTCATATACACATCTAAACAGTCACATGTTTTGAACTTTATGTACATATCTTAACTCAAAATATATATCAATCCAAAACGAATCATACTCAGTAGAAATGAAGCTATAACTAGTAGTTACTTATGTTGCATACTAGTGTTAGTGTTACAATAAGTATTAGTCAATTAGATATTTAGTAATTACATAAAATTAGCATAGTACAATGCTTACGTAGACAACATAGTACATACATTGTAACAATTTCCACTAAACTATATAGATCTATCTTACTAGAACTTTAGTATATTATGTCGTTACGAAGTAGTAGACTATTAACTATATAATCACTTAATTACTAATTAATCTCTAAACTGAACCATCTGCAGTACAAGATTTAATCGTTGGTCCATTACTGTAATGACAAACAGTACAAGATCTTTGTCATTGAACACGAGATTGGGAAAGCTTAGGGTTGCACAATGTGTGCACCCTCATATATATATTACTGAGACAATTACAGAGAGGTCCATATATAAAGGGAAATAACAAAACAAATAACATGCTTATGTAAAACAGGAAATATATAATGTAACACTCCCCCTCAAGTTGGAGCATAGATGTCAATCATGCCCAACTTGTCCAGTAGCAAGCAGAACTGTTTCTTAGCCAAGAGCTTGGTGAAGATATCAGCAACTTGGTCTTCAGATCTCGTGAATGGAGTGCAGATCTTGCCAGCAAGAATAGATTCTCTGATAAAGTGGCAATCAACTTCAATATGTTTGGTGCGCTCATGATAGACAGGATTATTTGCAATAAAGATGGCAGCTCTGTTATCACAATGCATAGGAATGGCCGATGAAGATTCAATCCCAAATTCTTTCAGAAGAGAACGCACCCACAGCAACTCACAAGCAGTATGGGCCATGGCCCTGTACTCAACCTCAACACTAGATCTGGCCACTACATTCTGTTTCTTGCTCCTCCAAGTGACAAGATTGCCCCCTACAAAAGTACAGTAGCCAGAAGTAGATTTTCTATCGACTTTGCTGCCTGCATAATCAGAGTCAGAATATCCTTCAAGAACACAGTGCCCATTCTTTTTATACTGAAGTCCCTTGCCAGGAGATTTTTTTGAGTATCTCAAGACTTGGCATACAGCATCCCAGTGGCATTGTCTGGGTTTGTCGAGATATCTGCTAAGAAGACCCACAACAGTAGCAATATCAGGACGAGTAACATTTAAATAGATCAATTTACCAATCAGCCTCCTGAATTTTTTATGATCAGTAAACATAGCAGAGGAATCATCATCCCAATTGACATTGGGATCAAGAGGAGTATCTGCAGGTCTCGCACCAAGCATACCAGTTTCCTGCAGGATATCAAGAACATATTTTCTCTGCGAAAGAACCAAGGCATTAGAATTTCTAGAGACTTCTATGCCAAGAAAGTACCGGAGTCTGCCTAGATCTTTGGTAGCCTGAATACCAAAAGTGTCACTGCCAGAAATAATAATGTCATCAACATATACAATCAGAACAGTAATACCAGCAGAAGTCTTTTTAGTGAATACAGAATGGTCAACTTGTGACCTCAGAAAGCCAAAATCAATCATAATCCTTCTCAGCTTGTCAAACCAGGCACGAAGACTCTGCTTGAGCCCATAGATAGACTTCTTAAGCCTGCAAACTTTGTGAGACTCCCCTGAGCAACAAACCCAGGAGGTTGCTCCATATACACCTCCTCATGTAAGTCACCATACAGAAAGACATTTTTCACATCAAGCTGCATAAGAGGCCAGTTTAGATTTACAACAACAGATAACAGAATCCTGACAGAGTTAAGGCGAGCAACAGGAGAAAAAGTCTCAAAATAATCAATGCCATAAGTCTGAGTGTATCCCTTCGCAACAAGCCTGGCCTTCAACCTCTCAATCGTACCATCAGGTTGATATTTGACTGCATAAACCCACATGCAGCCTACAGGCTTACACTTAGGAGGTGGATCCACCAGCTCCCAAGTGTCTCTGTCAGTAAGAGCAATCATTTCATCATTCATAGCAGATGTCCAAGCTGTACTTTGTAAAGCTTCCTGAACATTCTTAGGCACAGCCACAGCAGATAAGGCAGATACAAAATTGCTGGAATGAGCATTTAGATGAGCAGTAGACACACACTGAGCAATGCTATGAGAAGTGCAAGAACGAGTACCCTTACGGAGAGCTATAGGCATGTCAAGATCAGAATTTACCTCAGGAGCAGCAGAACCTTCTGGAGGAGAAGATTGGTTGCCTTGGGGGGGTACATGTGTGGAAGGTGCTTTATTCCTGCGATGATAAACAATAAGAGGGGGGTCTTGCTTAGCAGTAGTCTCAGTATCAGTGCAGTCAGGTACACAGTCAGAAATAATAGGTAAAGGAGGAGCCATAATATCCGTCTGCAAACTATCTCCTGCTGAAGAATAATACGGTGTATCTTCAAAAAAGACAACATCACTACTAGTAAACCACTTCCGAGTGCTGGGATTGTAGCATCTGTAACCCTTTTGAGTGCGAGAATAGCCCAGAAAAATGCATTTAGTAGCTCGAGGAGATAACTTATCAGAAGTAGGTCCAAGCAACCGAACAAAACAGGTACACCCAAAAATTCTAGGAGGCACAGAAAACATGGAGATGTCAGGGTGTAAAACCTGAAAGGGAATTTTATTTCCAATAACAGACGATGGCATCCTATTAATCAGAAAACATGCAGTCAAGATAGCTTCAGGCCAATAAGAGCGGGGCACATGAGAATGCATCATTATTGTTCTAGTAACTTCTAATAAGTGCCTATTCTTTCGCTCAGCCACACCATTTTGCTGTGGGGTATAAGCACAGGAAGTTTGGTGAAGAGTACCCATAGATTTACAAAACACAGCCACATCATGCTTAACAAATTCTAAATCATTATCAGTGCGAAAAGTTTTAATAGGCAAGCCAAACTGCGTCTTTATTTCAGCAAAAAAATATTTAATAGTAGACAGCACTTCAGACCTACTTTTTAACAGAAACAACCAAGTAGTCCTCGAAAAATCATCAATAAACATAATGAAAGACTTGTAACCAGACAAGCTTGGCACATTGCATGGACCCCATACATCAGAGTGAACTAAATCAAAAATGTTTTTACTGCTCACAGAATTACGTCTAGGATACACAGTATGAGTTTGTTTTCCTAGTTGACATGAATCACACTGAAAATGACAATTGCCAATATCAGGAACTAAACTACGCAGCTTCTCTGAAGAGGGATGGCCCAGCCTGTAGTGCTACTGGAGAGCAGAAACAGAAGTAGATAATGCAGATACCACAACAGCTTTCTCCGATCTAGGTAACTGATCTAAGTAAAACAGCCCATCAACACCTTCATACCCCCCACCAATCTTCATCCTCGTGTGAAGGTCCTGAAAAACACATGAGCCAGGCACAAAAGTCAGGCTACAATTTAAACTCCGTAAAATCTTGCTGACAGATAATAGATTAAGAGGAAATCTGGGCACATATAAGGCAGATTTTAGGCCAAAATGAGAACTAATATCACCAACTCCGAGGACTGACGACTTAGAGCCATCAGCAAGCATAACAGAAGAATGTCGGGCAGGTGCAGATATATGTTTAAACAAAGATTTATTTCCAGAAATATGTGCAGAAGCACCCGAGTCTATCACCCATTTGGTATTACCAGAAGTAGAAGGTGAGGAGGAGCTCAGGAAGGCAGTATCATAACCAGAAAAAGCAGCAGCATGTGCTCCACTCGTAGATGCAGCAGGAGAGGAACCAGAACGCTCAAGGAGAAGACGCTCAACCTCCGCCCGGATGTAGTCTGCGGTAGCCCCCGCAGGCTCTGGTGTAGGTGTCCGAGTAGCACCCTCAGACGTAGAAGAATCAGCCGCAACATTGGCCCATGCCGGCTTACCATACTTTTCCCATCATTTTTCTTCAATATGGTTGGACCGGCCACAGAAAGTACACAAGCGTTGTCCTTGCTGAGGACGCACAGCAGCAGAGGGCGGGGCAGCAGAAGGAGCTCCTCGTCCAGCACTAGGTCCACGCCCCCGGCCTACACCCAGGGGAGGACGGCCGTCATTGGAGCGGCCATGGCCACGGCCACGACCACGCCCGCCCCAAGCAGCCAAAGCAGTAGAGTCGCCCGTCTCAGAAGGCGGAGACGATGTCGATGACGGAAGGCGCTGGTGACGCTTGTAGGCACTCTGCAAGGAGGGAAGTGGATCACTCGCCAAGATCTGATCCACCACCCCAGTATAGGACTCAGGTAGACCACTGAGAAACTGAATCAGCTGAAGCTCCGCCCGCTGTTTATTCATAGTAGCTAAATCTGTGGACAGCGGGTGATACATCTCCAACTCACCCCACAGACCAGTGAAGGTGGAGAAGTAGTCTGAAATGTCAGATCCTGTAAACTGTAGGCGCCCCAGTTGCTTTGTGATATCGAAGATTTTCTTTGGATTCTCACTGTGCGAGTAGGTACTGACGAGCTGATCCCACATCTGCTTCGCCGTAGGCAGCTGAAGAAGGGTGACGCTAATCTTCTCAACGGAGCTGTTGAGAATCCACGTCATGACAGTCGAGTCATCACGAACCCAGTCATCAAAAGCTTTGAGATCCTTTGCATCCGCCTCCTCGTCAGGCTGAGGCGGATCCGTCCGAATCAGGTGAGAGTACTTTCCTTGTGATTTGGCAAAGATCACAAAGGAACATACCCAAAGCTGGTAGTTGCGCCCGTCAAGTTTAACAGTAGTGACTTGACGGCGCGAGTCTCTCCACACGTTATCCCCAGAAGACGCCATGAGTGTATGTAGGAAGGCAGGCACCGGCACAGGTAGGCACAAACAAAAGACGGACTACGCCGTCAGGCAGGCAGAAGCAGACAGAAGTAAGTCACCTTGGACCTCTCACATACACACTACGCCAAAGCGTAGCAGAAGACCCGGAGGCCGAAGCCTACACGGGCAGGCAGACACGAACAAGCACGAACCGAAGTTTCCTCTAGCCGAACAACTCGCCGATCTCCCCCTGAAAGTAGATCTAGGCCAGATCTATCGGTGGCTCAGTGGTCCCGTAGAAAGTGACCACCCGGCAGCACACCTGCTGTGCGAACAACAACTACGGTTGCTCAAGCACTAGCGGTGCACCACGCCAGGCGGCAAAACAGAACCGCGGAGCCCACGGAAGGACCTGCGGCCCGCGGGAGATGGCCGGCCGGAGCGGCGGCGGCCTGCCGCGCCCGACCAGCGGCGTGAGCCTGCGGTGCCCGGCTGGCGGCTGCTGCCCGCCCGGCGGCCGGCGGCGGCGGGGCTGGTGCGCGCGGGGGGGGGGGGCGCCGGTGGAGAGAGAGAAGGGAGGGAGGGAGGGAGAGAGCCTAGGCTCGACCTGCTCTGGTACCATGTGACAGAGTCAGGAGATTGGGAAAGCTTAGGGTTGCACAATGTGTGCACCCTCATATATATATTACTGAGACAATTATAGAGAAGTCTATATATAAAGGGAAATAACAAAACAAATAACATGCTTATGTAAAACAGGAAATATATAATGTAACAAATATCATATATAAATAATATTTATATATGATATTTATTTCTTATTTATCCAACTGTTGATACCCTTCTAATAAGTAGCACATGTACAAACTACAAAGTAAAAACAACTGACTCAACATGCTTGGATTACATTTCAACCAATCAGTGATTAAATCATTAAAGCATACCGGTGATACCACATCCCAAATAGCTGCATGCAAAGCGGCAAAAAGTGGGCACATGCGGGAAAAAGTGAACTCCTATTGGCAACCACCTAATCAGGTGACTAAGACCCAAATTAGGCTCACATGGGCCTTGAGTGCTTAAGCGGCCGTCTGGGGCTGTTTTTAAAATAGTGCTTGTAGGAATTCACTACAGATGGATCAAGTTCACCATGATTGGCATTTGAATGCCTAGTCTCTTTTACCCCCATCCTCATTGCTATGTGCGTCCTCCTAGCCTCTGTATTTTATAGATTTGTTCTATGAAATTCTTTCTTTGTGCTGTTTAAGATGGTTTGCATGAGCAAGAGGATTGATGGCTTACTGAATACTTGACATTTACTATCTTAATGCATCTCCAGTTACTGCATTGGCTTCTTGTGCTTCTCCCTTGCATGGAATAAAATTCCCATCCAAATTGCGAATTTTTTGCTTGAAATTTCGTTTTTTGCAACCGGGCATTGAAACTTACAATCGGATATGTGAAACACACAAATGCATGTAATGTGATGTAATTTTGCAAAAAAATTGATCCTAGGCGCGAAGTTTTGCCAAATAGGGTTAAATTTCATAGCAAAAGCCCAGTTTGGGCCGTCATTTCAGGAAATGGTACAAAAACACAACTTAAATTTTGAGAAATTTGTTCCAAAGACTGAATACTACATCTTGGGTATCTTGGCTTTTTTTAAATTTCTTGCTTCTAAAGGCTATTTTTCTTAATTCTAAGGTATTCTTAATTCTAAGGTATGTTTCCCCTATTCCTAGACCATCTATACATTACCTTCATCAATTTCTACACTCTTCTACAAAGATATGCAAAAATACTCCAAAAATAACAAAGTTCTTTCTTGGATATATATATGTATAAATGTCCCGTGTAACCTTAGTTAAATGCTAACACTAGACTTATAAAATTTGTAGTCATAGTAACAAAAGTCTCCGAATTTGACAAAAAATCGCCACGATTAAAACATTATTCGACGATTTTTCATGACTTTTCACGATTTTTCCGCTTTTTCGTGATTTATACCTTAGATAAATCGTTTGCTCTTTTTTTTACCAAACCATGCACACAAAAGTTCGATCAAAGTCGCGAACAATCGTGAAAAATCGTATAAATCACGAAAAAGCGGAAAAATCGTGAAAAGTCATGAAAAATCGTCGAATAATGTTTTAATCGTGGCGATTTTTTGTCAAATTCGGAGACTTTTGTTACTATGACTACAAATTTTATAAATCACATTTTTTCCCGATTTATCTCTTCTAACTCGTTTGCTCTTTTTTTTACCAAACCATGCACACAAAAATTCCTTATATACACTAAACCTCCAACCCCCCACTCTCGCAACAATCAATTGTTATAATTCAACTATTCTTTAATTCTTTTCCTACTTTTTTCACTCATTAAAATTGTATGTGTGTGACCTTAATAGTTACATGTGTATCTAATATGTATGTATATATGCAAACATATGTATATATATGCATATATATACATATATGTAAATATATACATATATGTATATAGATAAGTATATATATGTATATATATAGCCGACTTATTCTCGATTATTTCCGATTAGTTGACCGAACTTTGATCGAAATATATCGCGACTTTTTCACGATTTTTTCCGAATTCCGATTTTTTCTGGCCAGCCGAAAAGTTGGCCAATCCCGAACTTGTCACTATGGTTGTAGTTTGTAAATTGTAACTATAAGTTTTAAATTCTAAGCTGTAACTTGAAGTCTTTAACAGCCTAACTGTCAAGTAGACTTGACATTTCTGCTCATTTGTGCACTCACTCATCAAGAGATGGATCTCACCCTAACCTCTAAAGTCTAAACATATAAATTTATTATGCAATCTAGTGTGTTTATGTCTAGGCATTGTGTTTGCAGAATTTCATAACTTATTTTATTCAATCTGTCATCGAAATTGCCATTGAAATTATGCCGAAATTGTTCAGCTTCCTTCACTTACAAATGTGGGAGACCCCCCCCCCCCCCAAAAAAAAAAAAAAAAAAAACATATCCAATATGAAATATTATTGCATACTTGAGTAGATCTTGGCGTCTAGGTCGTCTAGGTAAATTTTCATGATTTAATTCACTTATTTGGTCATCGAAATCATTAGGACCGTAAATATCAAAATTTTGGCCGAAATTTTGAAAAATTTCTATTTCTAGGCCATCAAACACAACATAGAAATAAGACATTTTCCCTTTCTCCTTTGCCAGTTGAATCATAATCACAAATCCAGATCATTCAGTGAGGTTGAGTGATTTTAGCATCAAGATTTTGTGCTGGAATTTTGGATACATTCAGCAGAAAGTCTGACAAAAGAAAATCAAGAATTTGGGAAAAAATGTGCAATATTTTGTGTATATACATGAAAATGTTGCATATATACCAGTATACACATATGATACACACATTGCTCTCTCTATACATGCACAAAAATGATACACTTATTGATTATCTATACTGAATTATCAAATCATATAGCATGTGCTTGTTCTATGTTCAAATAATTTTGGAATAGTTCTTGATATTAGAAATAACTCATGATGTTTGGGAATAGTCCATGAATAATGCCCAAATTTGGGAATAATTTGGGTTTCTTGTGAAATTAGGTGTAACATCCATGACATAAAAGTGCATGAAAATTTGGAGTATTTTGTTTCTACGGCATTAACTGTGATACCCCACACTTATCAACTAGTGAATTGCAATGTATTCATCTAGACGTTTCTGCCAAGGAATGAGGTTTCGACGAAATTGGCGAAATTTTGCCAAAAGATTTCGATTTTGATGGAATCTGGTACTGAAACTTGCGACTGTGTCGATTTCGATGAATTTTGCCAAATTGACAAATTTCGATGGAAATTTTGATAATTGCAATCCTTGTTGTTAATGTTTTTTTTTGAAGAGGATCAAAGGGGGATTGGGGTCATTTCACCATTTACTACTCATATATAGTATATACTCATAGTATATCATAATTGCATTGCATTTCCCTAATGTTTGCTATTCAAATTATTAAATACATATATGCATTGCATTTTTTTTGTTTTTGCAATGTGGATGACATTTATCCTAGTGGTGGTTTATTAGACAGTGAGGGTGTTAGAAAGCCAACCACACCAACAAATAATGATTTAGCTTGGAAATATTGCACTAGTGTTCTTGGGATTAATGAAATGGTTGACTATTGAGTCAATATCAACAAACTATCAACCCAAATAAAATGTGTGGGTATGCCCCACATTACCAATATTTGATATTATAACACAAATAAGTACATGCATGTATATAGCTCATACTTGCAAAATTGCATAACTTAATTCTTACATTTTCTCATCGAAACCCTTCATCGAAATCTCAAGAAACAGGACAGTTCCCTTACCTCCCACATGAAGGACCACCCCCAACCTACCCCCACATTAAATTTTATTGCATAAAACGATGCATTTAGGTGTAGAAATCACACATGTGAAATTTCATAAATTAATTCGTTCATTTTGGCGTCGAAACGGGCACAGTTGGACTTATCAAATTTTTTCAAAATTTCAAAAAAATTCAATTTCCATGCCGTCAAAACGGCATCAAAACCGGATACCTTGTTCCTTGGTTTCCGCTGGCTATTTTTGGGGTAAATCCTATTAGGTTTGGCAACAAACTTGTCAAACATTTTTAAGAAAATTAAGAATTAGTAGTGTCAAACATTTGGAGTAGCTTATTCTGTTGTACCAATACTTTTTATGTTAGAAGGGTAGTCAATGTTCGAATAGTATATCTTCTTTTTGATGACTTCTCAAGTACATATGGATCTTTTTGGTGAGAAGGTGATCACAAATACTTGAAACTAGTAAATCATTTTTCCAGGAATTTGAAGCTCCATTTATTTGTATTATCTTAGTTTAGTGCTATTTAGTTTGCTCAAACTGATCAAACTTTGTTTTGCTTCTTAAAAGCTTCCCTCCATCATACATTTTCCCCTTATACACCTTAATAGAGTGGTGTAACAAATCCCAAATGTTAGTAGTTTCTAGGTGTAGCTGAAACTATATTCTCATCTTTGTATTAATTTTAGTTGATGCCTCATAACAATTCACTTGGTTAAAGAATGCTGTCAACCGCCCTTTAAAGTCAATCCCTTAGATATATTATATCTTCGTAGCTCCTTTTATCTTTGACTCCTTGGACTTATGGCGGGACATTTTTGGTTGTAGGTATCCTAGGGACCTAGTGATGCAAGACACATGCGACTTTATTTTATTTGTTTTTGCTTTATGCTTATTTTCAGGGATATAAGTGAAATTTATTTAATTGTTGTAACTAGTCGCAAGTTGTTTTTTTGTTGCAATTAACGCAATTGCCTCATGTCTAGGGTTCACGTCTTTAATTATAAATACCAACCTTGGGGGCTTGTCCCAGACCGTTGAACGTGATTTGAGAAAGTTGATATTTCATTTATCTCCTTTTATCCTCTTTCTTCCCGATTCTTTCAGCATCAAGTTGTATCAGAGGCAAAACCCCAATTTATGAGGGTACGACCCCTCTATCTTCTTCCTTCACCCAATCCTTTCCCCTATGTCACCCATTCCTACTTATCTTGTTACTATTCATGTAGAGCAATACTACTCCTTCAGTGCCCTGCCCCAAGGCCCAACAATCCAGTAGCCCACTGCTTATCCTGGTTGTCTAAGGTTCTCCACCACATTCAATGCCAACACAATTTCTTAGCCCCATCCTTCTTCATGTTTCTTGTTTCCCTATCCTTTTGCAAATTTATTTCAGCCTTTTCTGGCTTCCATACCAAAAAAGTATGATGACTATAAAATAAAACACAACTGATTGAGCAGATGCACATAGAACCACTATCAACCAAATCGATACAAATGTCAAGAATATTGAACGCCAATCAGACGATTTTCCACAACACTAGGCCACAACGATTGGAAGACAATATACAAGTACTTTAGAATTCCTACTACTTCGTACCCCAACCACGTAGGGAATGCAGTTTCTCTGAAGGACGACATCGAACCTGAGGATGCACCTTCCTTGAGTGAAGTGTAGCAAAGGTGAAAAAGATGTGGATGAGGATGATAATGAAGATGTGCTCCCGAGTTGCTATCCAAACTGACAAGGACGTGACCTAGCAAGTTTTAGTGCTGCCTCAAATAGTTGATGGCGCTAATAATCCTCTCAACTTTGACAATGTGCCAACACATATCTCCTTGCTTCCTTTTCAAATGGAGTCAACCATGCACCTTGCTGCTCATCGATGGCCCAACTCCTCACTAGCCTTGACAACAACGATAATGCTAATACCACCAACCTCGTTCGTCGGCACTCGCAGATGCTCCAAAGATAAAACCAATAGCACTGCTTTGACCCTACTGCATGCGTAAAGTTGACCATACCTTGAGTCTGCTCGTCACTCGACACCCATTTCATGTGTCCTATCATTGACGCTATTGGGAGAGCCTACTTGCGTAGAATATGCACGCGACTCACCAGTGGCTCTTCTTTTGAACCTTGGGGGAGTTGATGTAGGAAACATGCGGCATTATGTTACTATTTGGGGTGTAAATGCAATCCATCTAATTTTTGTACTTCGTTGCAAGTTTGTTTTAATTTTATATTTTATTTGCCAATTAACACAATTGCCACAGATCTAGGGTTTCACGTCTCAGTTGTACTTATCAACTTGGGGGTAGGCTTGACTCAAGCATTTGAGTATGATTTAAGTTTATATTTTGTTTATCTCCTTTATCCTCTTTCTTCCGATGCGTTAAGCATCACCTAGCCACAAAGTATATACTTACGGACAAACCTAACTTTTGAGTACAACCATGCAAGTATGTTAGAATGTAGTTAACACAATTCACGATGTCTAGAAAAGGTTCCTTTTGAGGGGTATATTATACACGAGTCATACGGTCATGGGCACTTGGATATTTCTTGTAACCGCTGCTAATCATGTTGGGTCACATTGGTGATAAATTTTCTTGGTATTGTGTCATTCTAATACAAATTTAGTGACCGTGTATCAAAAAGAATAGCGGTAGCTAGATCCAATGTTGAGCTGAATATAATGCTGTATCCCACACTATGAATGAAGATAGGGTCAAGGCGCTGTTGGTGGATTTTGGCTTCTCGTATTAGTTTCTATGCCTTTGTCCCTCACGACCATCTAGCTGTCATCTTCAGTTCCTGTAGCGTAGTTCATTTAGGACACGCATGTGTGCGCCATTTAGTTGAGGAGTAAGTGTACTGAAAACAAATCTTATCTTTTCAAACTAAAATGAGTTAACAAAACATGTTCTAGGAGTTATCTCTTGGTGTATGTTATCAATATATGATAACATGCAGATTAATTCAACGAAAGATGAAGTGATTTGAAAACTGGTCTTATGAAACGTGAACTAATTTATCTCACAATCAGAGCAAAGAAAATATCATTCAGATTTCAATCATCAAGTCTAGCTTTCAATGAGGCTGACAATGCTGATACAAGGTGTTTATGACTAATCCTAGTAAAGTGGTAGCCAATATGGGACTGAATCACAAGACTTAACAAAATCTCGAAAATATTAAGGAGACAACCTCTATATTACGAAGTAACATATTTAAGTCCTACATCAACGATGTACTTGAATTTGAGGTTTTAAGATAATTATAGATAAAACAACATAAGTTCTATGCAACTGCTATACTATTGGCCATGTTTATGGTATTGAAATGTTGGGCTGCAAGAAAAAAGATGTTCATAAGACAACTGCAAAAAAAATGAGAATACTTAGATGGATGTGTTGGTATACACAAAAAAATTACATAAAAATGACTATATAAAATTAAAGGTTGTGTGGTCAGTGTTAGAATAGTCTCACACCTCTCAGTTCTGGGTTGGTTCCCGAGCTTATAAGGTGTGTGGTCCCTTCACCCATTGCCAATTGGTTTTGAGTTGAATACCACACATTCTAATATGGTATCAGAGAGGACCCCACGAGACAAGTGTGAGGATCACACCTTACTTAAAAAAAAAGAACAAGTGTAAGCACACAAAAGTGGCTGCACTTGAGGGGGGATGTTAGAATAGTCCCATACCGCTGAGCTCTGAAGAGGTCCCGGAGCTTATAAGGTGTGTGGTCCCTTCACCCATTTCCAATTGGTTTTGGGTTGAATACCACACATCCTAATAGTCAGTTTGAGGACAAATTACATGGTTGTGTCTTAGACTGTTTTGGTTCATGCTATTCTTCGTGGAAATGTGCCAATTTAGAATGTTGTTACTGAGTCAAGCACAATTTAAAGCGGAAGAGACAAATATAAAATGAACTTAGATTTAACTCGTAGGGAGAAAACTTAATTAGAATGACACATAATAGAGCTCAATAGAAAATGATTCATGTAGCCATCTCAAGCATAATTGGGATCGTACGCTTAGATGGCAATGATGCAATATGAATATCATACTAGATAAATAACTTCTAGAAGTGAACTTGCTTTTATGTTTCGTAGTCGAAAAAAATCATGAAGGAAAGTGTTAACATCCTACTCTTTCAAGCATACATATCACTGTGCGGAATAATGATTCTCATTGGCGATGCCACAAACATGTTAATTGTTGCCTAGAAATAAAGTTTCAATCACACATCATAAAATCAAAATTGTCATGTCTCATGACCCATAACATCAAGCTTGAACTTTAACTAAACTAATACATGATCTTCATAACTTAAAAAGGAAATATAAACTAACGACAATGAGCCACATGGGCCTCCTAGCTTTTCCTCAAAATGTAAGTTCCTTACCTAAGTTCCTGATTCTTCTCTCATCCGGACTTCGTGTCCCCAACCATGCAAAGGAAAATGGAAAACATATCAGAGTAAGTGGTACATAACACTTCATATGAAGAGTTTATAATTATACTTTTAAAAACATGAAGTAAACATCAAATACTTTTCATATTATTTATCTTTATCTTTGTTTCTCTTTATCATTATATCTTGTGTAAGTGCTCCGAAGAGCTCATGTGCCATGATGGCTAAATGCTCCCAAGAGCTCATTGCTCTCATATAGCTTGTAAACTAATGCACCCAGGTGCTCATTGCTCCCAAGAGCTTCAATATGTGCCAAAAGTTGAATAACTTGGTAGGAGCAACATATATCAACCATCTTATACTTACTCAATGTTGAGCATGATAACTTAAAACATTAAATCTTAGTTCAGAAAAATGTGTGCCATGAATCATAATAATGGATGGGGAAAATATACTGAAGCAATAATCTAATTTATAATCAATTCTCTTACAAGTATTCATTATAACTATACACTTGATATTATTAAAAATAATTCTCATAAACATAAGTAAACAAAAATCCCTTTTCTTATACTTGATACTGAGTGTGCATGATCCTCTTACCAATGAGAGCAGAAGTTTATCAGTTCTCCTGAGGGTGATGAGATGGGACCCCTGTTGTTCTGAAATCAATATAGTTTTCGTTAAATTTATCTTAATTAACACTTAAAACTCTAATCTATGTCTTTAGGAAAACATGGTCAAAGATGATTAAATTAGGGTTTAAAAAGTAGAAAATCGACTTTCTTATTAAAAAATATGAATTTATAATGAATGTCGAAGGACTGACACCAATAGGAAAAATCCTAGAAACAGTTAAACATAACAATACAAAAATCTTGGAAAGGACTGGTTCATCCTTACATCACACGCCAAATCTTGGTCGCATGACATGGCAAATATGCCACAATTCGCAAAGGGCTTGCACGATAGAAAAGAATTCAAGACTATGAAATCTCAATCTTAGCCATGCAGGCGTGATCGAGATACAAAATTTTTGAGGGTGAACCTAGAAAACTACCACCAAGGATGGGAAACGATAACAAAGAGATAGGGTGAAATCTCGCCCTCGAATCTAGGTTTATATTGAGCACAAACTCGTTCGGACATCGGGGTAGAATTCCCCAAGTCATCCCAGTCCCAAAGACTCCTTGCTCGATGGCTAGGGACAATGGGGGCGGAAGAACAATCCTCCGCCGTGACTGGCTGGAGGAAGGATTTGGGTAACAATAAAGCAACCAACTCACCCAAAACCAATGATGAGAAACACTTCACGACATCATTTTAAAGTCGATAGCGAATAAGGCAGGTTGAACGACAATCTAGGTCTCAGGAATTTCTCATAAGATAAAGGGTGAAAAGGGAGTTCATAGAAATACCAGTTGTCTCGCCAAATTGGTGGTGTGAGAACAACAATTGGATGTTGAGCAGGTGATTTGGGTCTTCGTTTCTGTTTGCTACAACTTCGAAAGCTCTTGCGAGTCATTGGTAGGGACTGAAGGAAGATTGAGTGTGGGATATGGTGGCGAGTAGGTAGGGCAAGATGGCAGTAGATTTGAGTTTCTTGATGCCCCTTGTGGATTTTGAAGTAACTATAGATAGGTAGAGGTATGGAGAAACTTGAAGTATCTCATGGAAGGTGAAATGGGGGAGTGAATGGGCTAGTAGCTTGTTGGGAGTCTCTAAGAGAGGAGCCCTAATGATTCCGAGATCGATCGACTTCGGAAGACGTAAGGAAACTTTTGGCATTAAATCACTCGCAAAATCCACTGAGAGGAGTTGCATAGGGGAGGTAAGAAACTCGGTCCTGTTCACACTGGTCAAAGAAATATCTGGACCGAGGAGATGAATCCGCCCATGGTTGTTAGATCAAACCTATTTTGAGTTCTACTCGGATCAAGACGGTGGTGAGAAAAGGGAAACACACATAGAAGAATCGACGACTGTGATGAGTCTAGCATAAAGAGCGATCGTTTGATCAATATACCCAAGACACGGAAACAACCCTATTAACCTAGACTTAGGGATTTTAGGTTATTTTCTTTCCTTAATATTGACGGGCATAGGCTTTACCCAGACATGTTGAAATTTGGTAGGTTACTTAAATATGGGTGTGAATGGTGGAGCCAAGTTGGACAGAGTAGATATACCAAAATGTGATAAATTTCACTACTTGGGCTCTATCATTCAAACAGATGGCGATGTCCAAAATGGCGTTTGTCATAGGAACACTATAGGATGGTTGAAATGGAGTGCAACTGGAGTATTATGTGATCGGAAGATCCCTCTCAGACTAAAACGCACGTTTTATAAAACTGCTATACGGCCAGCCATGCTCTATGGGAGTGAATGTTGGGCGGTGAAGAAACAAGGACTCAACAAGATGAACGTGGCTGAAATGCGTATGTTGAGATGGATGTGTGGGAAGACAAGAAAAGATCGCTTGAGAAATGACTATATCAGGAATAAAGTGGGGGTTGGCGAGCATTGGGGACAAGTTGCGCGAGGGCCGACTCAGATGGTATGGACATGTGCAACGCTGACCGGCGAATGCGCCTATACGAAGCAATACTATCGAGGCTAGCGCAATTAATAGAAGAAGAGGAAGACCTAAATTAACATGGGAAGGGCTTATAAAGAGAGATTTTGCATCTCTACATCTCAACCAGAATATGACCCATGATAGAGCTGAATGGAAAAGAAGGATCCATGTAGCCGACCCCAACATAGTTGGGATTGAGGCTTAGTTGATGATGATGATGATGACTTAATATGGGTGTGAGGATTCCGAGAATCAACTTAGTTTTCAGTTTTGAGAGTCACACGAACGCATAATTGCCTTTCTAGGTTAAGCCTAAATTTAATTATCTAGGATTATTCAAGAAGGATTAGAGACACATTTTTAGATTAGAAACTTATACACAATATTTATTAGGACATTTTATGGACAGTAAATAGGCCGATTGCACTATTGACCCTTGCGTGCCACTTCTTCATCAATTAGGACTACAATTAGTGTAATTGAATTACAAGATAATTAACAAGGTAAATGCTAATATTTATTGGAGCTAGGGTTAAATATGTATTTGATGTAATCCAATGTTTTGGAAAAGGGGGAAGCGAGCAGACGGGACCTTGAGCTGCTTAAGTGCTTGGCGGGCGCTTTTTAAAAAAACAGATGCTTTCATTTTGTATATTTTTTTGTAGAATTGCACACATCATATATGTATAAAACATATATTGCAACTTTTGGAATTATAAACCAAGTATATATATAACTTTGAACTGATTATGCTAGTATAAATTTCTATAACTAGTAGTATAATATAATATGTGACCATATTAGCGTCAATAATTCTGATATATAAGTTTAATCAACTAGAGTATTCCTGTACTTTACTAATTCCATACGACAATAATAATAATGCAATATTCATGTCACCGGTATAGTATATAATTCATAACCACTAGCCAGTAAGTATGCAATTAGTAATAAAGTAAAATACATCTACAAAATTAGCACACAAATTAGACCTAGTAATTGATTTATTGGCAACAGATCAGGAATGGCAGTTGTAACTGCATTTAGTACTAGCAGAAGAATCTATGATTTGTACTTCATGTAATATGTGTACGTTCATGTATAACCAATATTCATATAAGAATATACAATCTTTATTTTGTATTTATATAAATTTTTGTAATATCTATGCATATGAAGTATAGATTACTAACTAAACATGTTTTGATGTTCTTATTTACCAAACAGGGATGAGAGCAGGAAGCATCCCAAAAAGTGGCTTATGCGGCAAAAAGGGGGTCTATTAAGCGGCCTAGGTGGGAAAAAGCGGGTGCTTAATTTCAGCCGCTTAACTGGGCGACTATGTGCCGCTTAAGCGGCCCGCCTGGGACGTTTTTTCTAAAGCACTGATTTAATTAATATATTATTAGAGCCTGTCACACTCGCACTTTAGTTAATTAACATATTGGACTCAATTTGGGACAAATTGAATTCGAAATTTTCAATATGGGGTTTTAAGTAGATTTGAAATTTTACATGCTTTATTTATGTAGAACAAAATTTACAAAAAGCCGTAGAAAATCCCTAATAATCACATAGTTGTGATATTTCATGAGAGGTTCCAGAATTGTGAATAGCAGTGGAAATCCGTGAAAACTTCAGGAAGATAAAAAAAAGCCCAGAAGATTTAAGAAAAATCTGAGATTTGTTAGCATGCTAGTCTGTTACAGATGCTACACTGTAGATGCAGATTGAGATCTCGGAGTGAAAAACAAAAACACGCTAATTGGAATAAATCACTGAAATTGAGTAAGTCAGGGATAAAACATAAACACATGAGATTCCTGTATTATTCCGTGGAGTTACTTAAATGCAACACATGATGGGAATTTTTTATTCAATGATTTTTGACGTGTCACGACAATCTCTTTAGTCATTGAAAGTTGTTGCTGGTGTTGAATTTTGCTTTAAATTTCTTGATGAGGTTTTCAAAGTAATTTCAAAGTTTTGTTTGAATAATTTCTTTGATAACAAGATCTGTTTTTTTATATTTTTTGGAATATATATTCATAATTAGACGAGAAACATAAAAAGTAATTGTTGTGGTACATATGTATCGCTTTTTGTGAACCTGTCAATGTATATTAGGGCCCGTCTGGTTGGGCCGCAAACCAAGTCACGCGGTTCTAAAACGCTGGTTTTTTATTTCCATTTGTTTGGTTGGGCTGCAAACGGAGCCGAGGTGTGAAAACCAACGCACAGTGCCCTTTGATTTGTACAGAAAACTGGGAAAAGGAACCACACAACGAAAGGGCGCGGTTCCATTTCCAGAACCCGTCCGTGTCTATCTGAACATGCTTCCCACCGTGCCTCTTGCCTGATCACTTGTTTTTTTATCACAAATAATGCTAGCGCAGATAACTCCATGCATAATCTACCTCCAACCAAATGAAAACAAACAGAAAATTGGATTTGAAGATGCTTCCAACCAAACCGTTGACGTCTAGTTCCATTTCCTGCTTTCGTTTTCCAGTTTTTGAATTCAACAAGTGCATTGCAACCACACGGAACCAAATTAGCCGTTAGATAGCTACTGCCGGTAGTAACATTTAATTTTTGTGTATTTGATTGTCGTTTATTTTCTGCAGTGAAACTTTGTCAGATGGAAATCAACAGGACTAACGGTAATAATTTTCGTTTCCATCTTTTAATGCTAAGAGTTCTCTTTTTTCTGGAAGAAATGCTGTAGTGGGCGAAGCATCCGTAGTTATTTACGTTCAGTGAACTCTGTAATGGAACATGAGTGTCTTGTTCATTGTGTAGATACACACAATTTGACAATTCTACTGGCATATGTACCGATGATGTTTCCATAGTATTTCTTATCGAGACATGCACTAAGGGAAGGCATTCTTCAGAGGGTGAAACTGATTGCTTTGTTCGTCGAACCACTGTGGTGGCCATATTGCAATAAATGAAGCTACTCAACTTGCATTGACACAAATGATTAGAAATGAGGATGTGGAGTCGTAGTGTTGGCTCAAAGCTGTGATCGAATATATACCCTCCTCAGTCTTGGAATACATGGACAGTATAGTGAAGATATATTGTAGTTGCACAAGGCGTCAATTAATTGACTAAGCAGACGTGGGAAGGGGCAACGGAAATGAGATCAAATCAAACGGTTGTCTCGAACCTTCCTCAAAGGGGTGGCTAGGTTGGATTGATGGCAGTGTGCGTTTATCAGGTGCTGATGAAAATACCCACGATCTGGTAGTACAAATGTCAACCCAAAACGTATTTCAGTTTCACAAGCCAACCCATGGACAGACTGAATATTTGTATTAATTGACTTGAGTTGCTGTGGCAAATGCACGAAACTACTTTGTGCTTTCTTTCTTGTCTTGGTGCACCTAAATATAAGCTAAACAACAAATATTCCAGTTTAGCCGAAAAAGTGCATCGTTTAATTGATTATTGGCGTGCGATACAACAAGAACAACACTTAGCTGCTGCAATTTACCTCAAACATAATATGAAATAGCTACTTCCATGAATCGATCTATGAACCAAGATGAGATTTGGTCGATGTTATATATACAAAACATGTCAAAAGTATAGGTAGTTTGTCATATCACACAACTTACCGTAGGGTTACCCTTCCGTTTCTATTAACAAAAAGTAAACGCAAGTATATTGACACCCCCAATTTTGTCATGCATAGGAGCCAACTTAGTGGAACATGCCCTAACCCTTCTGTCGACGGAAGCCTCCTCCACCTGAACTTCCATATCACTGTCATGACTATCATAGGGATTATTTTGTTCTATAGCCCGGAAGCTTCCCTCCATCTACCACAAACACATTATTTCTCATTCTCCATTGAACTACATCAATAAATGTCAAAGTGAGAGATCCATCCTAATTAAGAAACTAAACTAGACCAACCATTATTAACATCCCACCTCCAACCATATTCATTGACAATGCCACTCAACGTCAACCTGGGAATTGACTAAATATGTAGATCCCTTCTTTAGGAACTACATATTCCTTCCCAATGTCAGTCCTTCATTACATTATTAGTTGCCATATGTTGTTGATATATAAGTTTATAGAGCAAAAATCTATGGCTTGGGGGCGAGTATCTCCATCATGCCCTACAACCTATGTAAGAGGTTGGCACTTTTTGATATGCTGCCTAAGGAATGGTAACCCATTTAGCTGATGTCTTCATGACCAAGCCACAAAATACTGTAGAAGAAAAATCATGTGAAAGTAGGAACATTCTATGTCTCATGCGATTTGATTATAAATGAATCACTTATTTTGGCTTTTTGACTCCATATTGTAGGGTACATCTTGAAAGATATGAAAGATGATGGCACATGGCCTGTTTGAACCATCAGGGATTGAGCGAGCGAAACGGGGTACCGAATATGCTCTCACATTGCCTTTTTGTTGAAAGCTCGACCAATGAGAAAAAGTGTTTGGTCCAAGCCAAAAAGAGGCCAAAAATAGTGAATGAACATCAAGGGGCATCTTCACTACCCTTTCGTATTGGTAGGTCGTTCCTCGTTACCGCCATGGCATTAATAGATGTTAAGGCTAGAATAATGATTCTTCGAGTAGGAAATCGCTAGACTTCAAGGTCTTACTGGATTGAAGAGGTTCACTCAAGACGAGGAATATACTTCCTAGATTGCATGGACAAATTTACTCAGATGCAGTGGCTCATCTCTCCCACAAACAATCTATGAATTGTTAGAAGAAGATCACAGTGCACAGAGAGTTGAAAATACATTAGTTTACACTTAGCCAAAATACATCAAAGTAGTTGTTGGTGAGGTAACCCCTATAGACAACCAAGGGACATGTCTCGGTTCCCACACCAAAATGCCAACAAACATTTACGTGTGAACCAATGATCCAAAAATAAGAATTGAGCCTCCTTACATTCTCGAACCCACAATCAGCTTAGCTCGAGATAACTTTTCCATGCACACATGAGCTAGTGATTTAACACATCAAGATGACTCCATAAATTAGGCCACAACATGACACCATCAATTGTTGATAATAAATGTCATGTAATTATACAACACCGTACATTAAGAAATAAACACTAGTCCACCATAATATGAAATGTTGACCCTTCGATATGGAGATTTGCCCCTTAATATGGAACAATATGTAGAAAATGAAGCTCCAAGCCCAATTGCAGGCGTGGTTGTTAGGAAATTCACTAGGAAGACCCCATAGCCTAGCGCATAACCGTTTGTAGCTCCTTTTGATTGAATTCCAAGCATCGAGCGAATAATGTACAATAAGGTGTTATTGGGATGCACCCAATGCTTATTTGTTTCTACTAGTTCTAGATTTAAATTTGATGCATCATATTTTCATAAACTTCGTCCTAATTTTAGCTGTTATATATTTTTCTTGCGCTTAGGATATTAATAGTCATTTTAATCATAAGTGGAAGATTGCATAATCTGCATAAAGATTTGTATACATAACACCTCTATTTATTAAGTCGACCACCCAATCAGTCTATTGACCTAGCAAATGACAAACGATACAAGACATGAATCTGATGAGTTGGTCATTGAATAAATTCAAAAATAATTACAACTTTTAGTGAAATGAGCCAATCAACTGTTGCATTGGTCTACCGACTCAACTATAGCATCATTGAGCTATCAAGAAACTAACTGATTGACTCACTTGATGAGCCAATTGGTTGAATATATTCATTTAAAAAAGGTATCAAAATTTTTGTATGGCAATGGTGAGTCTCTATTACAAAAGGGAGGAAAACATCCAACGTATGGCAATTGAGGTCGTACCGTATATAAATTAATATTATTCATTAATAGATCCTTCATTAGTATGAATTTATATGTACATCAACATATGACCCCATTTTATGATTTTTTCTTCATTAGTACCCTTTTATATTAATGTAATTTATGTTGATTAGTACTATGTATTACCTTTTATATTAATGTAATTTATACTATGTTACCTCAAACAATGTTATACCTCATAGTTCCAGTCACTGTGAGTCTCAATTACAAAAGGGATGAACATATCCAACATATAAATTGGGGTTCCGCATACAAGAGAAACATAATTTCAGTAACCAACATAAGATAAATCAGAAAATGATAACTTCATTCCAAAAAATTTAAAGATTACAAAAGGGGCGTTATCAAGACGATCATGACTCATAGATATTAGATTGGGATTTCAATCAACTTTGGCAAATTCAAATGGTCTATGATTCATCTACTAAAAGTACAAGATATAATTGTGTTTTGAGTTTTGTTTGGTATCTTATCATGTTGAGTGAAGAGATGCTAACACTAATAAATTGGTTATGTGAGTATTCCTTTGATAATCATAGAATATATTGATATAAAAATGTGTATAGTTTAATGAGATAACATACACATACATAGAGATAACAAAACAACCCCAAGCACAAGAGGTACCCGACCCAAGAAAAATAAAAAAAGAAAGAAAAAGCCTAGCAGTAAAAAATTTAGGAAGTAATGAGGAAGTCCCTAAAAGGAAAATAGTGGCCACCCAAACCCATGACTAGTATTTGTTGTATGAGATAGTGCAACCTTTTTAAACAACCCACATGAAAAGAGTGTTTATCAAGGTAAGCCCATATCTATAAATAGTTTGTGCTACATAGGAGTGGGAACCCCTTAAACAACCACAAAGGAGAGAACCAAAAAGCATGACAGGGGGGGTCACAAAAACCTACATCAAACACTGAAACAACATCGAATCATCATCTAGCATCAGGCAGTCTGAACAAATCAAAGGTTGACATGGCCCCTAGGTGATACAATCATGTCAGTTTCAATGTCAAACTTTATGATGCCTATCAGAGTTGTGGTCTTAAAGAAGGTGAAAGTCTGAAGAGGTCCTTTTGATTTTTAATTCAAGCCGACATCTCATGGAGAAGATCGATAGAATCCAAAAACTATAAATAGACTAGACATTTGAGATTGGTATGAATTTACTAGATCTTTTGGATTTTATTATTACACTCTAACCATCAAAATGCAATCTTCTATATTCTAGATGTGGTCATATGTAAAGAGTTTGCTCATATGTACCAGAATCCTTAGAATTCAAATCATGAAAAACTTCTATATACTAGACAACGTAAAGAGTTTGGTCATATGTATGCCTAGAGGGAGTGATGTGGTTTTGTGGCTGATTGTATTAAAAATGGTTCTAGATGTCAGAAGTAAAGAAACAATCAAAGAATATATCTTGGGTACTTTTCAAATAGTAATTACAAAGGAAAGAAATGAAAGGCCCATAGAACCTTCTCTTTAAACATCCAAACCCATTGAAGAGTTTCTTGTGACCTATAAGCGATAGGAGAATGTGAACTTTAGAGGGACATTTGGTATTCCAAAAAGGTGTACCATATTGACTATTTGTAAGTTCTTTTATAGAGTGTTTAGGACCAAACATACAAGAAATAACAAGGTCATTTTGTAGTCTTTAGAGAAGATGAATGGATTTTTCCATGTGCTCTAATCAAGTTAGATTTGACTAATTGTTCTCATGAGATTTTTTCCTATTTGAAGTCAATGAATTAAAAACTTTATGAAGACTCAAATGTTGGGTTTCGATCAATATCTGATAATTGATATTGTATTGATCAAGTCTCCCTAGGGGAAACCAATATCCATGAAAATAACATTTTATTCCAACAGTGTGGGTGGGTTACAAATAGTGTCCCTAATAAGGACATTTCTATTGAGGTATTTCTAGAATTATGAATTTTTTTTGCAATATGTATTTCTACCCAAGGGCCTTTGTTCCTATAGTATTTTCATTTGGCATAATGGAGCCAAGTGTTTTCTTCTTATTTGTGATGTTGACAATAACTTTGTTGACCACATTAGCAATGTCACTGTAGGTTGATGATGCCTTAACCTCCTAGTCATTTAAGTTTACATAGGGAGACTCAATTGAAAAGATGTATCTTCTTTTTATATGTAGAAAATCCCCAAAAGAAAGTCCCTCCCATGTTAGTCAATTTGCAACTCAACTTTATAAGGGATGGGAATGCAACTAAGAAAATATGAAGGTGTACTAAAGATAGTTGCATCTAGAAGGGTGAACCTACCTGATCTATGAGAAAAGTATATGTATAACTTTCCACTTGAATGGTAATTTTGTCCAAAATAGGGATTGCATACGGTAATTGGAAGCTTAATACAGGGACAGGGTAAACCCAAACATTTGAGAGGGAAGGGCTTAGTTTTAAATTGGATAATATGGAAGAATATGATCAAATCATACTCGTGAATGCAAGTCCCAACCAGAGTGGACTTAGCAAAGTTGATGTTAAGACCGAAGAGGTGTGGAAAAATATCCAAAATTTTGATGGTGCTGACAACAATGTTATCACCAGGTTTCATAAAAATGAATGTGCTATCAACAAAATGAATGATGTGTTTTCTGTGTAATTTCCTGATAGGTGATATCATCTTGTTTTTAAATCCCAAACTAAACATACAGTATATGATAGATGTTATGATGAAAAATAAGTATGGGGATAGGAGATCCCCTTGTCTAAGACCTTTGGAAAATTAGAAATATCCAAAGGGTGTTGCATTGGTAAGTACAAAAGAGTAAATTTATTGGGATAGGATTCAATCCAATTAATCCACTTCATAGGAAAGTATAACCTTTGAGACATTAGATAAAAAAATATGAGATAACATTATCAAAGGATTTTTCAAAATTGAGCTTGAGAGCAAGCAACAACTCTTTTTTGGATTGACATGTATGTAAAATTTCATTATGCATAATGTATGCCTCTTAAGTTTTATGTCCTCCAATGAAAGATGTATGCTCATAACTGAATATTTGGTCTATTTGCATTTTTATTCTAGAGCTAAGAACTTTGGCTATGATTTTATAGAGTTGTTGATAAGGGAGTTGGTCTAAATTGACCGATTCTTGTGGGGTTATACACCTTTTTGATAAGAGTGATATAAGCATTATTAATTTGAGTTAGGTATACAAATTCATCTTCAAAGAGTTCCTTAAAGATTTGTTGTATGTTTCCTTGAATCTTGTTCCAATTACGTCTATAGAATGACATGTCATATCTATAAGCCTAGTTTTGGAGTTCAATTTGTCCCACACCTAGGGTTCTCTCCATACTAATAGAATGGAAAAAAGCTTCATGGAAATTAGTGGGTTTCTAGGACTTTACCAAGTCTTTTAGAGTAATTTTGACCCCATAAATAAAATGGTACAATATCTCCTTAGGGGTTAGAAATGTGGTATAGCATTCAAGGAGGCGACAATGGTGTTTGTATTCAGTATCAGAGGAGTTCACTTGGTGAAGGGTTGGGAATTCTTTCTTTTTCTATTTTATTTTGGAGTAAGGCATGAAAATGAGATAAAGATAGATTTGAAGGCTTCCCAGTTCATGGAATGACCTTTTGTGAGTAGGTGTAGTTTTCCCACAACAATTTGACCGCCCCTTTCAACTGGTAGGTGGAAAAGGTTTCTTTATGGTGTTCAGTGAAACCCTAAACTCAAAGTATTTTATAATAAAAATTATCCAAGCCCCATATTTTTTCAAGCCATCCTTGACATCTTTAGGCAATCTTGTATGGTGATGGATTTAGTGTTTTGGTTATTTATGTGGGCTCCCCCATGTGCTATTAAATACAAGACATCAATGTGAATGCATTGGTATGTTGGTGATGAACTACCAGTTGTAATCTAGGTTTCACTGGTAGGTGGAGAAGGTTTCACATATAAAATACAAGACATCAAGTGTCTACGTTATTTGTAATCTAGACACTTGGAAGTATGAATTGCAAATAAAATACAACACAACTGAACCATTACAAAAAACTATGGTTTAGAAAACATTGAATTTTAATGTGATTGTTTCGTTACAATTTAGATGTCAGGAGAATTGCTACTTGAAAATAAGAAACACGATACACATCTTCATGACTTTCCAGCTCCAACACATGAAGTGCAATACATGGTTCAAGTTCATAGCCACTTCATCATGAACCACAATACAATTGTTAAGTAACAAGGAAACTTCAATGCATAAGGTGAGATACACAATGATAATGGAAGATTTATTATTTATATTTAAGATTGTATCAAAACATACAAACATAAGAAAATAGAAAATATATCATAAGACACCACTTAGTTAAAAAAAGCAACCATATGCCAAGACTAAAGACATAAATACATCATACAAACAAACAATACCGTACATAGGCCAATAATAGGATGAATGCACACCTTTTGGTTTAGAGTATAGATCTAAGGTGGTTTTGAGGAGTTGAGTATATCCTAATTAAACTCAATAAAGGTCAAACATGGGTTTCCTATAATATTGGATCCTTATATTGACCTTAGGTGAGTTTCTCATCCTTGCTCCCAAAAAATAAGATTTTGAGATATTATTATCCATTTCCACCTATTATCCAACATCATATTTAAGGATGATATCCATCCTAGGTCATATAGGAAAAAGATTCTAAATCATTATCAAGGGTCAAATCAACATCATTCATGGTCTCAAGATTTAAGATTTGAAGTGAATATCATCAAGTATATTCAAGGTTAGAGTAACAGTCTTGATTTGGAAATCATAGGATATGTATATCATGATTAATAATCAAGAGGACATTATGTAGATAATAAACACTAGGTTCACACCATCATAATACTAGTCATCATTATCATCATCATTAACATTCATATTTGACTTTAAGATTGCTTCCAAGTAATGCATAGCTCATGATTTAGGTCATAGGGATATTAGATCATTATTTTTCATTGACATTGGATATTCTAGATCATGAATAGGTCCCATATTAAACTAAGAATTATTTATAAGAAATTTACATCTAGGTTTTCAAAAATAAATCAAAGTATCATTAACACTTAGATCTAGGGTCCAGATAATCATTATCAAAATTACTGATAATAGGTCTACACCTTTGGAGTCATCATCATGATATTTTCATATTGATTCAACTTAGTTACGAAAAAGGAGCGAACTAAAGATATATTAGAAAAATTACATAAAATTAGGCTCTAAAGTATCTTCAATGGATGTCATAGATTTTTCTGATTAAAACCCACTTTTTACATGTTATTTTTGGACATAGAAATCTTTAGATATAGTTTTTGGAAGAATTGATATTTTCTTAAGTTCATGATTATTAGTATATATATATTTTCCTGGATTTTATTTTATTTTGTTATTGTGTTATGGGCCTTTGTCTATTAGCCCATTAGCCATTTTCCTTATTCTAGAATATTCCCATTTCTAATTCTTTCTTACTCTCTCCTATATAAGATAGTCTTATGTACTTGTTTCACCAATCTAATGCAAACCATCTTTGTATTTTAGATGGTATCAGAGCGGTCTGATCCTCCTTCAACCCCAACCCTAATCTATGCCCACATAAATTCTACCCGCCACCCCTCTTCTCCTCTCTCACCTGCCGCCCCACCCCCACCAGATGTCGCCACCCAGCCCCTTCCCTCCTCCTTTTCACCACCCTTCCACCACTTGTCAATCCTTCTTCCTCCACCCTTACAACCACCTTCACCCCTTCTTCCTCTACCCACACACCCACCGCCAACCATCACCATCATCCCCTGCATCCTCTCCCTGCCCGCCGTTCCTTCTTCCTCTCCCAGCCCCTACATCATTTTCCCATGATAAAGGGAGGAAGTTACCTTTTTATCATGGGAAAAGGTTGGCCACTTGATCATGGGATCACTATGGTCTCTACTTGATTTGATAGTCCACTGGATTTGGTTCCACTCACTGGCAAGAGGGGGGGTTGTAGGGTGCAAGGACCATCATATCTGGTCCTGCTTTGACTGGCCAAAGATTCGACAGCTTGGTATTTTCTCGCCCAACAATTGTGATCCATGAGAGACTCCAGCCACAATATTGCAGTGGAATCAAGGCTGCTGGAGAGGGGAGGAAGAGAGGGGATAGGACAAGAGGGGTGAGGGGAAAGTGAAGGCTAGCCTCAGCTCATCTTTGTGAGGTTCGCCATGTCTTCAGTTGTGTCCGCAATAGCCCAGAGGTAGAGCACCCTTGTGGCAACAACACTAGGTAGAAATGTTGGGTGGTGAGGAGGAAGATGGAGGGGCTTGGGGGTCAAGTTGATGGTGGTGACAGAAGAGCATGGGGAGAAGCTTAAACATGGAAGTGATTTAGGTTTTGGATTATAGGGATTCCTCTCCTCATCACATTGAGAAGGAGCTAGTGTGAAGGTTTTGTTCTTAGTAGCTCTGGAGTCAAATGCAATTAAATTGCATACCATTCGGGGTAGATTGGTGAGAGGAAGTGATTGAGAAGGAAGGGGAAAGGAAAGAAGGTGCCACGAGGGCAGGAGACCATGGGGTCAATGTTCCCTGTCTCCCCTGTCATTTTCAAACAATTGAAGACATATCTGGAGCCGTTGGGTAAGGGAAATCCATGACCTTATGATATTAGGGTCAGAAACAAAGGGCCATGAAAAAATAAGGGAAAGAAGGAAGAAAGGAGGAAACGAGGCATTTTTATGTATAAAATTTTAAAAAATCATAACAAATAGTACGACTATCTAAATTAGTTCAAATTTTAACAACATCTAGAATAGGGAGACTTAAACTAACAAAAAAATTCAAGATGTTCTGAGCATGTTTGACGAAGAAATTAACAAGGTGATTCCAAGAGATGTATGAAGGCATGTTTTTATGAAAACGGGTGTAAGTGACTGGTTCAAGTCAATATTGCTCAAATTAGAGTCTCACATTATATCACTGATCATGGAAAATATTAATAGTAATCACAATGAGGTGTTTGAGGGTTAAAGTCTCAATTATGTGCACAAATGCACTTCATCACAAGTTCCTTAAAGAGTTTTTATGTGTCCTTGAATCTTGTTCTAGTTACATATATAGAATGACATATCATATCTATCGACTCCAGGTGATTTGTCAATAGCCAATGAAAAGATGGCCCCTTTTGGTCACATGTTGTGTGAAGGGCAACACTAATAGATGACTAAATTTGACCGTATTTTTACAAAGAATATCCCAACTAAAATGATATCAAGAGATAAAGTATGTTTATGATTAAATAGATTTTTGAGTATGTGTTGACATGTTGTATAATCTACATTTTGTTATTAGTAAGTCCCTTATCACAATTAAGAGAATGGATTATATTATTCCTTTTATATCCCTTACACAACATCAATTCAAAACCAAAAATCCACACTTGCACCTTTCTTTTTGAGTTGTCACTCTTGAGGTACTTTGAGAGGCAGGCCCGTGGAGATAGGTTAGAATCCCCTACTTTAATCCATTATTGTTTAATCCTTTGTTTCCACATCATTTCATTGATTTTTTGTGCACATTACTAAAAGTACCCTTCCATTCTCTTAGTTTCACTCTTAGATCATTAAGGTTTTTGCAAAAAGCCTAATTAATTTATCCTATGTGATACTACTCCAGCATGCATCAACAATGTCTCTGTATAATTTCTGTTCAAAGAGATAGGCATATGAGCATAAATAGTACGAATCCCTACCAGAGATGAACAAAATGACCCATGAGGATATCCATGCGTGTCTTTAGTTACTAACTTTGTAATCAAACAAAACAAAGTAATTAACAATGCCACTAAGTTTTCTCATATTAAGTTGATTATGTTGGATGGTCTTTGGGGTATGCAATTTCTCTATGCTAAACTTAGTGCAATTTATGTCACCTCCAACAAGACAAGGCCCACGTTTGTTGATCTCCTCTAGATTGTATATCACAATGAAAAAGGATGATATTTGATAACTAGGTTCCCCGTAAATCCCACTGAAAGTCCAACTTTTATAGGTGTAAGTGTTGGAATTACAAAGATAAAATATGATAAGAACCGATGTGATGCTGAGAGCATGTAAATAAGTACTATTCCACCCCACCAGTATACCACCACTAAAGCCACCGCATGCTTTTGAATCCTGTAATTTATGTCCCCCAAAATTCTCAAATGTTGTTGACTGATTAAAGTCTTAGTCTTCTGGATGATGACCATCTGTGGTCTATATTATCTAATATGGTGTCTAGCCATTCTGATTCTTTTGGCTAACTCCAGTCTGCATATATACCAAGACGTAATGATCAGGAGAAAAGATATATAAACAAATACAAAAAGAGATGATAAGGTTGCAGAGATTATAAGTGAAATATCAAAAAAATCATTAACAAACAGAGATCGAATGTTCCTTAACCAAGTTGCATTTCATATTTATCCAGCCCAGGTCACCCTATATTCTTGAGACTGCTAAGCTGGCACTGTGGTCGTTTTGAAAGTGCATACCATTTTTTTAGAGAAAGCTTTGAAAGATGACATCCTCCCAAGACAGGAAGCTTAGGGTCTGTTTGGTTGGACCGAAAACCAACATAGCACAAACCAACCGCACAACTTTTTCAACTCATTTCGTTTGGTTTGATGCGGTTTTAGTTTCAGATCGGAAATGGAACCCCATGTATCTACTGTTTTTGTTGAAAATTTGGGAAATGGTACCGCGCCGAATTGTGGCGCGGTTCGTTTTCTCACCGAGCTGCGAGCTCCTGTGTGATCCCAACACCGCTTGTCAGTCCAGAAAAAAAAAGACTGCTACGTCAGTCCTCCCGCTAGTGGTTGCATGCATGGCGTGGTAATTACATTCTGGCAAGTTCGAAGAGTGACGAAAATTTGGGAAATGGTACCGCGCCGAATTGTGGCGCGGTTCGTTTTCTCACCGAGCTGCGAGCTCCTGTGTGATCCCAACACCGCTTGTCAGTCCAGAAAAAAAAAAGACCGCTACGTCAGTCCTCCCGCTAGTGGTTGCATGCATGACGTGGTAATTACATTCTGGCAAGTTCGAAGAGTGACGAATAACCTTACCGTGGTAATTAGATTAGTAATTGATTGAGCTGTAGTTGCGTCCATCTTTGCTTCATACCTAAATTACGCAATACCAAACGAGAACAAACCAACTGAAGTAAATAAATCTACGTAGAACCAAACGAAATGCATGCAGCTCCGATTCATGGAATTACAATTCCTGTTTTAAAACTTACGGTTTGCATTGGTTTTACACGCAACCAGACGAGCCCTTAAGTGAGTCCAAAATTGTGGAGGTATCTAAAGAATTATTACCATGAAGTTCTAAAAGGTTACCGGTTTTGCCAACGATAATATCCTTGGTACCCTGGTCCTCCAAGATTTCAGTCATTTGTTGCAGGTTGGCTATCTTCCATGTTGCTGACTTTTAGAAGGATTTGTCTTAGGGCGTCTGGTTGCGTGTAAAACCAATGCAAACCGTAAGTTTTAAAACAGGAATTTTAATTCCATGAATCGGAGCTGCATGCATTTCGTTTGGTTCTACGTAGATTTATTTGCTTCAGTTGGTTTGTTCTCGTTTGGTATTGCGTAGTTTAGGTATGAAGCAAAGATGGACGCAACTACAGCTCAATCAATTACTAATCTAATTACCACGGTAAGGTTATTCGTCACTCTTCGAACTGGCCAGAATGTAATTACCACGCCATGCATGCAACCACTAGCGGGAGGACTGACGTAGCGGTCTTTTTTTTTCTGGACTGACAAGCGGTGCTGGGATCGCACATGAGCTCGCAGCTCGGTGAGAAAACAAACCGCGCCACAATTCGGCGCGGTACCATTTCCCAAATTTTCAACAAAAATAGTAGATACATGGGTTTCCATTTCCGATCTGAAACTAAAACCGCATCAAACCAAACGAAATGAGTTGAAAAAGTTGTGCGGTTGGTTTGTGCTATGTTGGTTTTCGGTCCAACCAAACAAGCCCTTAGCGTCGAAGCATTGTAGACGCCAGAAGCTTGCTTCCGTATCACCAAATCCAAGGTTTTCTTCGGTGGGCTATCCTTTAACAAGCTATTTTCATTACTTGGAGAAATGTGTCCATGAGAAATGTGTTTGGTTATTTGTAGCATATGCATCTTATGGCTCCGATTACGATTGAAGGATCCTGGGTCTTTGTATATCTATAGGATCCTTGGATATACGTAGGCCTTTACAGATCCAAACATTTCTTTATTGTTGTTGTCCACCCCAAAATTGTTAGACATATGGCCATCAACCATGGTCTGTTTATGATGTGTTGTTGTCTATCAATTTTTCCTTTAGGTGCAACCCAAATGGAAAGGTGATCTAGGACACGGCCAAAATTAGTTTGAGGTTTAGAGGACTCTTCAACAGTAATGCGGATCGCGTAGACATGCTACCCAACTCTGAGCTTATCTCTGTTGGAGCACGAGTGACTGAAAGCTTGCATATAATAAATTAGCTGGAATGTGGTCGGGTGTGTGTCACAGAAGTATTGACGCCTAGGTTGCGTCTCGTTCATGGTGAAAAAATAGACAGGGACGGAGAAGGGGACGATGAAGTGAGGGGGGAATCATTAAAATATACTGTTTGGAAACATACATAGGGAAAGTGATACGAATGAGAAAATTTTAAAAAAATGTTGTTTGTTCCATGTGTATTGGTCCTGGGAGTGGAAATTTGTTTATAAAAAATACCGTACACAATTTAAATATATATATTTTTAACACGTATGGTCTAAATAAGTTGTGGAGTCTTGAAAGAACATTTTTTTCATAATTCATGATACTTTTTTATGGAACCAAAACATACTAAATTTTCTATGGATACCCAATAGAATATTTCTCTTTACTTTTCACCATGGCAAATAATTTTTTTTGTATATCATACTATTCCCCTCATGATTCACCATGTACCAAACACATTCCTAATGCTATCTAGAGAAGCTTGAAGATATCAATATCTATAGATGGACAAGGAGCCCCATTAAAGCCAAAACCATCCTAAAACGAGTCACTCGTGGCCCAAATAATGTGGATGAAATGAGTATCACTTGATTTTTTTGGAGAGAAGATGAATCAATTTCATTAATCATAAGTCATACGACATCTACAAGAGTAGAGAAGAATACTAACCAGACATACAACAACCGGAACCAAAGCTATCCAAACACCAAGAATAAAATTGAATGGGAGTACAACACTTCTGCCTTGATCTTCCTACAACGTTGTTGATTAAAACAACTTTTCAATGAGGATTCCTTCAACATGAGTTCTTAATAGTGATAGGTAGCCTGCCTCCAATTAGTGTTCTAATTGACAGTTTATAGATCAAGCTTAACCATATGACCAAGATAAACGAAACTGACCGAGACAAAATGGAACACCGACACATCAAGAACTCCTTGCTCCCGCGAAGGAGAGACTAACCAGAAGAACAACATAGGCCGATGACTGACGACTAACTCGGTAGACGAAGCTGCTACAAACCCAACCAAACACCTGACATGGGAAGAAACGGGAACAAACAAACAACGAAAAATGAAACAGAGAAGAATAGAAAGGGGAAAGGAAACTTTGGCCCCTCAGAACCAAACTGTCGCCCAGCCTGACACAACAAGTGCCTACAAAGTACAATGACACCATGCACTGAACGAGATGGATGAAAACCCCACAAGGTGAGTAACCACCCCGATAGTCGCCCACCGCAGCAACACCGCCACCCAGAAATCCCGCCGCACAAGGATTGCGAGAAGTAGGACCAGCAGAAGGCGCTCGACGACAACACAGTTGAAGTGATGCGAGGTAGGAAGAAGCCCTGGGAGGAGACTATGGCCGTGGCCACCGCCCCTGTCCCCAAGCCATGGGGCACCCGTGCTCACACTAGATTGGTGTGTTAAATGAGATTCACTTGATTAATGGGTCAAAATGGGGACAAATGTTCACTCATTTTATGCTATAAGCCCCATTAGAACTCAATGAAACACCAATGTCTATCTCAACTCCTCCATCCCCTTCCTCTGAACCTGACTACATAGGGAGTCTCCTCTCCCGTTCTTTACCCTTTTCCCGATTCGACAACCCCATCCTCTTCCTCCATACCCGACTAGCATCCCTTCTTATCTCACCACCTCCTACTCCTCCCCTCCTCCTCCCGTTCTAACAAGCCTTTGGTCCCGATCGACATGGTGGCTTATAACGAACTATGGAAGTGAGATGTTGGTGACTTGGTGTGGTTTCAAATAAATTCTAAATTTATAACCTTCTTGACTCATCCACCCCCACAAGTGTAAAGGTTTGTTGTAGTCAAGGTCGTATTCCAAAGGATAAAGAGGTTGTCAAGCATACAAGTGATATTTTCAACGATCTAGATCTATTTAGCAAGAGAGGATTTGTTTTCCTTCAAGTAAACTAGATATTTAAGAAAACAATCTAAAGCAAAGGCCACTTATATCAAAGGATCAAATTGATTAAGGATTTTGAGGAGATGGTGTCACTACCACATCATGCCATGAACCAACAAAAAAATGTAAGCTTTGAGTTCTACACCCCTCCCAGAAATGTAGAATGGTTCTACCCTTGTATAATACCATGATGCATTTATGCATAATTACAATGCCAAAAACCTTAAAAACCCCAAAACTTCCTGGCCACACCCATGGTTAAGGAAATAAAGCTATGAAAACACTTTCTTACTTTAATGTATACTTTCCCGATCTATAGAAGAATTATATGACATACACACAAGCTGACCAGTCAAGCATATATGTAATATTAAATACTGATGCATCATAGAACAATGACTAAACTAACATTACATATAAAAAGTGTTGTTCAACAAAACATGATTACTCCCCCATGCTCAAGAAAGAGTAATCTACTCATCCATGATTGTAGAAAGGACATACAAAAAATAGCAAACAAAGTTGACATCATAAAGGAAAAAAATGAACTTGTATGTACAAGGTGAAGTAGGATAGAGTTAGGACTCCAGTCAAAGAGTTAAGACTTCATCCTTGTTACCGAAATCTCTCCAAAAGATTTTAGTCTATGGTGGAGAGGCAAAATAACTGGAGATCTTTACTGCAATTGTCGGAGAAGAACAAAGATGAAGAAGGTCCTCTCCCGAGAAACCAACTTGTCCTCTTTGGACGCCTCCAATCGCTCTTGGATCTTCTCTCATTGAGTCCCACTATGAAAGATTCATAATATTTTGTGATAACCATACCAAGATGACTTGGGGTAGTATATATAAGCATGGAGCTATTACAATTGTGTTTGAGTGAAAAATGTGGGTGACAGTGTGTAGATTGGGCTACATGGTGTGTCACTTGCGTTTCCTTCAGTCATAACTGATCGGATGAGAATGTCATCATATGTTGGTGAATGACACAATTTCTAGCCTACAAACAAAAAAATTTAGGCCCTGAGTGGACACGGCTTGTCAATTTTTCCACATGTTGTGTTGGTGCTTGCTATTGGAATTGATTTTTCTGCTATGGGCACACCACATTGGGAGTTCAACACGACTGTCGTTGAAAGTTTTGCATATTTGTCCTTCTAAATATGTCGATTCTTGGTGGCTGAGTTGATGGATGATATGATAATCTTTCTCTCCCCATTTTATTGCAAAAATTTTGTACCTAAAACCACAGAGCAAACAAAGATAACACAAAAGTGGAAAATGTAGCACGATTAGAGGCAAATTAGACAAAAATAGATTGAGAAACATGTAAGAGTAGGAAAAAAAGTGATGTAAATTCTACACATCAACTCCCCCTAACCATGAACCATTACTTGTCTACAAGCAAAAAGAATTATGGATAATCAACTGAAGTAAGTATCAAGTGCATGCATGAATCAAATGAGATGGAATAAGTGTATTAAGCCAAACCAACTAAAGTAAAAGAGTACACTATTATTCATTAGTTTTTTCAAACACTCAAGATAGAAAATTTAAGTTCAGAATAAGTAGGCAATCAAAGTGGACAAATCAACTAAACAACATTGAATAGGATTTAGATGACCAAGCCAAATAGAAAGTAAATATGCATCCTAGCTATCTTGATTATAAAGTTATTTACCGAGGAAATATGAGTTAACATTAACAATTTAAAAATGCTCTCCTTGCTTTTAGATAAAGAATAATACAATTAAGCATGGGTACCGACACTCGGATGCCAGAATAGGCTTATGAACATGTCAAATGTTGGTTGGGGTAGATTTACCCTCTTAAGGATGTAACACCTAACCATCATGGTCAGATCAGACAAACACTAGGTTAGAATGATACATAGATGATTCAACCATCTTATGTGGGGAATATGTGTAATTCTATTTTGAAAAACAAGTCAAGATAAACAAGAACAAGTCAAGAATTGTTTGAGAACCACATGGGTTTAAAGTATAACATGTTCCCAGAGCATAAGAGAGTTAACTGGATTGCATAATCAACTGAATTTCACACTTTGGATAATTTTTGCTATCAAGAGGGTGATTGAAAATGGACTAAGGTTTTGACAAGGGTATCTAGAATGCTAAATGGTGTTCTAATGTTTATTAATCCAAAAAGATTAAGTTGTTACATGTATTGAGCAATCATAAGTGAAAAAGATGAACATGTAGGCTAACCATAAGAAACGAAAGGAAAATAAATGTGGTTCACAAACAAATTTGATTTAATTAATGCAAGGCTTGTGCAAGGTTTCTACAACTGATATCCTAAGAATGTCTGGAAAAATTATCAACAAAAAGAGAATTCAATCCAAATACTGAAAACACTAGATTCAAACACTATCTATAACATGCCAAAACTTCGACATATTCTCTTTTTGGCCCTTTCCCAATATTTTCCTATCATTTCTATCCTTTTTGGCCTTGATGCTTAAATTGTGGAATTTATAGTGGTTTCGTGAACATATATTTAATAATTATACCAGTGGAAGGGTTTATGCACAAATACCTCAGTGAAATCTTATTTAAGGATCTAAAATGTAAAATCACCGCTTAAGTGGAACAATGGTAAATAAATCCATGTTAGAAGTGTAAGGCCCCCAACCTTACTTAATGTATTAAACAAACTTAACTACCATATTTAAGTACATTAAACCTTAGGTGTTTTGAAATCATGAGACATGATTAAATTTTAAGTTTGGTCCAATTTGGATGTTGTTTGTGCAAGTTATGCAATTATATGCACATTTTGGACTTTTAAGCAATTTACCCAATTCAGAGATTTTCTTTGTAAATTGTCACATGCATTATAATATTTAGATATTACCTTACCATTCTAGAGTTTTTTAACCATGGGGAACCTAGTTGCACCTTGGTTTGAAGGTGTTTCTTTCCAAGGACATTTTAGGGATTTCCTCTTTATAAATGAGCTTATCTTTAGAAGCTATCAACCAATGGGGTTATTTCTTTGATTGGAGGACGGTGGAGATGGCCTAGAAGTCTCCATGGGCTTTTAAGACCTACATTTGATATACAAGAAGTCTCTATGAGCTGTCCTCTTGCATGGCCATGAAGCCCTAGGCTAACGACACATGGAAAGTCCCATATACACCTCATGCTTGCCCCCTTCTTTATAAAGCCACGTCTACCCCTTCCCACCTCCCAATCCAAGAAGTAATCCTCTCCTTATCTTTTATCTATCTTAGAGAATCATTTCTACTCTATTTGGCCACAAAGGTTCTGACCCAAGGTAAAAGAGAGTGCTTACCTTGGTGAAGAAGGCTCCTAGGGTTCCAAATTTGCTCTATTTAGGGTTTCTAAAGCTCCTTCTTGGTGATTTCGACCAAAACTAGTAAGTATCCTCCTTTCCTTCCCTATTTTCATGCTATTAGTCTTCCTTCCACCTTCCTCCAGGTCAGAACCCTGGTCTTTAATGGTGAAACCCCACCTAGATCCCTTAACACTCCATCTCCATGTTCTTTTGTTAGGATTTTTCACCTCTAAAGTGGAGAAGGTGCTTCTTGCTCGAGATAGGAGATTTTTTTGAGAAACCAGCCTCTCTAAGATTGGGAACCTTACTCATTGGGCTTGTCCACCTTCCATATAGGCGATCTTTTTAATCCCCTTCTCATATATTGCTTGCTACATGCTTAAAACTCATGCTTCAATGTTTAAACTCGATGATTTCCATCTCTAATACCATGTTATTCTAGGGTTTTGGTTTCTTGCTATTTTACCTTCTCTAGAAGACCTGGTTTGGTTACCTTTGAAACTCCAAACCCTGATCTTGGATCAAATGGTGTTTTCCCTCTCTCTCTCTCTTCACTTATCTCAATTGGTTTGATGATGTGGCAATTTCCTATTGGTCAGTTTTAAGAAATTCATAACTATTTATTCCCTTGTCCAAAAATAAAAAGAAAATATGTTTTGAACTCCAAAAAAGTGCTCTTTCTAAAAAAAATAGTTCTAAGGTTTTGTTTGGAGTTTTGTCGAAAAGAGTTTTTAGAAAATGAATTAAATACCTAAAAATCACTAAAAATACACTTTAACCTTCATAACTCCAAAATATGCAAAATTATATGTTTTCTTAATCAGAAGAACCTAACTAGATCAATGGTGATGTTTTAAGAGTCTAAATTGAAGTTTTGTGCAAAAAATAAAAAATAGGGGTTTTCTTTACATTAATGCATATAATATTTTATACATTAGAAATAGGAGAAGTTGGTCTTGGACTCAATAAAATGATGAAAGTTGGTAGTTGAACTCATATGAGAGGTATGTGAATATCTAACCCTTTAGTTGGGATACATGTAAACCAACCTTACTTTCCCTAATGAGGCTTTATTGAACCCGATTTCCTGTACTCATGAATCTTTTGATGTACTTTCCTCAAAATTAGTATTAATGTTTTATTTCATTGGTCTTGGAACCCCACTACCATATTGCAATTATATGACTATTTATCTTGCCAATTTACTACTTCTTATGCATGATGGTTTATTTGACTATTTAGCTATAGTAGTGGTACTTATGTACAACCACCCATAGTAGGGCATGTGTTAATTCACCCTGGGGAATGTCTTATTCTCCCCCTTATAAAAATATGTGTAGGTGTCTGGAAATGTATTAATTCTCTCCTCACCTATATGTTGAGATCTGGTAGGTGCCTCAACCCTACTTAGTTAATGTAGTCCAATATTGATCATTCATGCAATTATTATTTGTTGGTTTTTGGCAAGAACCTGTTTTTTTATATGCCTCATCCTCTTAGCCCTCTCATCATGTGATGAATCCATATATTTATGCTTCAATGTTATTGTTATCTTTTGTACTTGTTTAATATTTTGACACATACCTTGTTTCCTTTCCCTTTTGTTGGGTTCTCTCCCAACCACCTATGTTAGGACAAGCTATTGAGTTGAATCAGGAGAGCATAGCTTTGGGCATGGACCTGGCACATGGATATGTTGCTATGGAGAAAATATTTGAAGTAGTTTAGAATTCCCTCTATCTAGATCCTTTTTTTTGTATCTTGTTCTAAACCCTAATGGGAGGTTTTTATGTACTTGTGTATTCTTTTATGAAAGTTGAATATAGTCAGTTATTTTTATTCCGCTACTACACTTTGGTCTTTTGCATACCATTATAATAAATTTGGAAAATTTGTACCTATTCCAACATACCTTTGAGTGTGTTTGGAATGGATGTCGATTCTTCAAAATTTTAGTAAGGGGGTGATCCCACCTCCTTATACTATCTAAGACAATTAAAGAAATTAGATACAAAGGAAAAACTAAAACTACACAACTGGCTGGTTGCACCTCCCAATCTTAGAATATGCAGTGTCCTTGTTGTAGTAATCAAATCAAAAGAGTAGAAACTAGGTACCTGTAACACCCCTCCCTAGGGTTACATACATAACCAGCGGAAGCACAGCCTAATCCCCAACATTATCCATAATGTGGGGGTACTTGGCATTTCAGGGAGGGATTATCACAATCATGATATACATTGCAAAATATAGTTTAAATAAACCATCACAGGATGAAACTAACAATTTCTCATTCTCAAATCTTAACAAAGTTTACATGTGCATAATTATGGTAAAAGGAAAAAGATCTATAAACTGGGTATGGTTGGCACCCCACCAAAGCTCTTCTCCTTGAAGGTCCTTGAGCTAGGGTTTCCTCCTTAGATGGACTTCCCTCCTTAGCTAGCTTCCAACCCGTGGGCATCACGCCCCCAGCCACGCATCAAACAAATGGTAAGTGGATTGAACATGTTATAATATAAGAAAACTTGAAAACTGAAAGTAAGCATCAACATTAAACATTGAACATTGAAAAGACATGCATTTTCTTTTAGATCAAATCCTTTTATCTTAACCTATATAAGTAACCTTGGGTTGCACGAATGTGCCTCTTCTCTTATGCACCGAAGTTCCTCTTAGGTTTCACCAAAGTACCTCTTCTCTTATGCACCAAAGTGCCTCTTCTCTTATGAGGTACTTATATAAGCTTAACATTAACATTTTCTTCTTTCTCTTGAAGCTCTTAACTTTACATTTAACTTTATTTGTAACTTTATCTTTGAGATCCATGAAGATGATACTATACATAATATGCAATTCAATTCATCTTAACTTTACTGACTTTAGCAAATAGGAACAATAAATAACATGAACATGACATTCATTACAAAATTCATATATGCATAATTAAATCAACCAATTTAACTATGTTCAATTGCATGGACCACTTACCTTTTCACTTGGAGAGTGAATCCTCTCTTTTCCTAGGTTGGGTAAAACCCTAATCACGTCCTGGGTCACAGAAACCCTAATTATCCTGTTTGCAACATATCTCACATTATTATACATTTTATTCACCAAATAAAACCCTAATTTCCATTTTCTATAAAACCTATATTTGGCGATTCAAAATCAGACTCTGAAAACCACATATTCAGATTCCTCTTGAAAAACCATTTCCAAAACATATTTTTGTGTATTTTTCTGAGCATCGAGCAATTTACTATGAATTAATGAAAATGGACCAATCAAAATTCATAAAAATGCCACATATGCCTTTTTATCCACTGGGATCCTGGGCCCAACTGATGTGGGCCAATCATGGAAGGCCACACCAGCAAGGGGATCTTGCCCCAGAGAGTGTTCGGTCAAACGAGGCAGGGCGATTGAAATCCCCAAATGCCCTCACAGAACAAATCATGTGGTTAAACACGCGGGGGTACTTTGGTCATTCGATGACCAAGCATGCTCCCCTCATCCATGGCGTCGGGCGCATATTGCTGGAGATCAAATCTCTGATCCTTGCCTTCCATGGACAATCGCTACCAGAGAGCTAAGGTCCTAAGTGGCTTCCTCACCTCAAGCCGGAGACAACGAGCCAATGCTCGAGTCCAATGGGTGCTGGAACACCAAGCAGTATATGTGCTGCCATGGCCGGGCCATCAGGAGTTGAGACCCCTCCAAATCAGTAGAAATAAGGGAACCAAAAACAACCGAGCAGGAGTCATTATTGGAGTTCGTTAAAGCCAAAGGTGCGGACACAAGGCAAGAGGGTCTTGGCGTTGTGATGCACATCAGCAAAGCAACGAGAAACAGGGAACCACACACGGAGTCAGCCAGTAGGAACTAGAGTGAAGAAACGTCAACCGAGGATGGGGAATGATTCGTCGAGTTCGAGTACAACAACCAGATTCATTTATGTGGCCGTGGATGCTGAGAAATGTCGTGACGCCTAGTGCCGATGAAGACCTTACAAAGGTCTATAGGGTACATTGTTTAGGGGCATGGCGAGCCAAACCCGACAAAGGGAACCGAGAGACCAAAGTTCTGAGATGCTTACCGCAAGTTCGATTGAACCAAGAGGGTCAGAGCAATGAGGACTGACCCATTGTTGTCAGAGGAGGAGAAGGGGTAGGTCCTGGTGTTCAGGGATGCAGACGGAGAAATTGAAGGTGGAGAAGGGAAAGACAGAGGCTGACGGTCATTTTGGTAGCCTGGTCGGGCAGTGGGGATGCCAATGGGGGCTGCTACGCAAAACAACGGGGAGAGCAGCGTGAGCCCTAATGGGTGTTTCATGTATATAGCATGATATCCCATGAGCAAGGGCTCATTTGGTGCGTGAGAGAGCGACAAATTCAGGGGAGAAGAAATCACGAGAAGAGAGTGATTGGAGAGAGAAATCGATCACAGAGTAAATCATAGTGTCGGTGTCTCTCTTGCCTAAAAAGGCGAAGGAGGAAGATGACTTCTGAGCCGTCTGATCCTTGATGGACGACTGGTGATGCGCACATATATGGAAAGAAGAATGAAGCGTGTGATAGGGAAATAAATCCCGAAATCATAGGGAAATCAAAGATATTAAATGTAAATCTAATCAAATTAATTACAAAATTTCCCATGTTAGTTGGAGGGTCAAACAAAGTCCAAACGAGTCCAAATTTGGAACATTGACTAATTAAGTGGATAGAATATTCCTAGACAATTAGATTTAAGTTTCCTCAACGTTTGGTCCACATTTTCTATTTTCATTTCTTATCTTAATTTAAGCGCACACACTAATTAAATAATTGATATAAAAGTTTCTGTTGTGATTCCTTGTTTCAAATTACAAGATAGACATTATCAACTCCTTAAAAGTCATTCGACACCTCTTTCTTGCCCTTTTATGCACTTTCTTTGGAGGAGAGAGAAAACAAGGGGAATATTACTTCCCTCTTATGTATTTACAAAATAAAAAGGAAAGTGGCCAAAAGATGCCAAGAGAGTACTCATATTCTCATATTTTTGAACTAAAAGATTAAGGGGCACATTATTATGTCTTTTTGGCAATTTTGAGAATAGGAGAGAGAAAATGAACATTAAAGGATTTATCTTGAAATCTATAAAAAGAAAAAGCACACTTATTGCCCAAGTGGTTTGAATTTTGAATTTCTTACTTCTTTTCTTCCTCTTTCTCTTTCTCTTTATTTTCCATTACTTTTAGATTTTATTTAATAAAAGAAAAAGGGGAAGACATATTATCATTATTACACCTATTTGCAACACATTAATATAGAGAAAACTTAATTGGAGCCCTTTCTTATTTCTCTTTGTATTAAAATCCTAGAAATAAAACTAATTTGGACAAATTGCATTAAGGCTCTTAACAAAATATTATTTAAAGAAAACTACATAAAAGGTTTTATTTTACTCCTAAAAATTAGGGATGTTACATTACTACCCACCTTAATTAAATTCCGTCCTCAAAATTTCGTTATGCTACCCACCTTAGAAATTTTCATATATTTAACATAAAATTATTGATATACTATTATTACCATGTAAAATCATAGTTCCATACATTACATGAAAGATAAAGTTCTGAAAAGAAAAGAGCTATACTACTAGACTCCTCCTCAGTCTTATCATCCTCACTATCATCTACCATAGAAAAGACTCTAGCCTGCCTCTTTTCCTTAGGTGCTTGGTTGACATTAGGCTCCTTCTTTTGAACTTTGGGGCAGTTAGGTCTAATGTGGCCTATCTTGCCACATGCGTAGCAAACACCTGTTCCAAACCGGCATTCACCTAGGTGATATTTGGAACATTTAGCACATTGGGTCTTTGCATTCTGGTTTGCCTGTTGGTTCGGAATAGCTTCAGTCGGTGCCTTCCTCTTCTTGTCATTGTGGTGATTGGAGTTGTGGTTGTTGTGGTGACTCTCCTTCTTCCAAGCTCTTCCTAGATGATCCTCTAACTCTAGGGAAGCATCTAGGGCACTCTGGAGTGTACGGTGCCCACGTCCTGATAAGGCGAAGCTAAGGTCTGGCTTGAGACCTCGAATGAACTTCTTGGTTTTGCGACTTTCATCATAGTCGTAGTCGTACTTCTGCAGGTTTTAGAAATTCATCGCATATTGGGTGACCGTCATGTCACCATGTTGATGTAGGTTTTGAAATTCTTCCTCCTTCTTCTCGATCATGGCCTCAGATATTTAGTGGTTTTTGAAGGCTTCAAAAAATTCCTCCCATGTGAATGGAGGAGCATCAGCTTCATGAGAACCTAGTAGGTTCTCCCACCAAGTCCTAGCAGCACCCTTCAGCATATGCGTCCCAAAACGGACCTTGGAGTGGTTGGGGCAGCCTAAGTCACAAAAGCAATGTTCCGTGTGCTGCATCCAACTATCAACTTTTCCCACTACGTCCACCTCTTCTTCCCCAACAAAGGAGTCAGGCTTGATCTTCAAAAAGTCGACTAGGGAAAGCTCGGGGTTGACCCTAGGGTTGTCCATTTGTCCTTCTCCTCTTCCCATGGAAGTGGCTAGGGATCTAACAAGGACATCAAAGGGAACCATTGGGGTTTCATGATGTGGAGATTGTCTATGTTCTCCCATGCTACCAAATTCACCTTCATCCCCACTCATGGCTACCTTTCCATTCTCACCTTTCTTCTTAGGAGCCATCACCGCAAAAAAGATACAAACTACACGAGATCATGAGAAGAGCCTAGTGGCCAACCATATTTTGGCTATGATACCATTATTGTAACATCCCTCCCTAGGGTTACATACATAACTAGAGGAAGCACAAACTAATCCCCAACATTATCCATAATGTGGGGTACTTGGCATTTCAAGGAGGGATTATCACAATCGTGATATACATTGCAAAATATAGTTTAAATAAACCATCATAGGATGAAACTAAAAATTTCTCATTCTCAAATCTTAACAAAGTTTACATGTGCATAATTATGGTAAAAGGAGAAAGATCTATAATCTGGGTATGGTTGGTACCCCACCAAAGCTCTTCTCCTTGAAGGTCCTTGAGCTAGGGTTTCTTCCTTAGATGGAATTACCTCCTTAGCTAGCTTCCAACCTGTGGGCATCACGCCCCCAGCCATGCATCAAACAAATGGTAAGTGGATTGAACATGTTATAATATAAGAAAACTTGAAAACTGAAAGTAAGCATCAACATTAAACATTGAACATTGAAAAGACATGCATTTTCTTTTAGATGAATTCCTTTTATCTTAACCTATATAAGTAAACTTGGGTTGCACAAATGTGCCTCTTCTCTTACGCACCGAAGTGCCTCTTAGGTTGCACTGAAGTACCTCTTCTCTTATGCACCAAAGTGCCTCTTCTCTTATGAGGTACTTATATAAGCTTAACATTAACATTTTCTTCTTTCTCTTGAAGCTCTTAACTTTACATTTAACTTTATTTGTAACTTTATCTTTGAGATTCATGAAGATGATACTATACATAATATGCAATTCAATTCATCTTAACTTTACTAACTTTAGCAAATAGGAATAGTAAATAACATGAACATGACATTCATTACAAAATTCATATATGCATAATTAAATCAACCAATTTAACTATGTTCAATTGCATGGACCACTTACCTTTTCAATTAGAGAGTGAATCCTCTCTCTTCCTAGGTTGGGTAAAACCCTAATCATGTCCTGGGTCAGAGAAACCCTAATTATCCTATTTGCAACATATCTCACATTATTATACATTTTATTCACCAAATAAAACCCTAATTTCCATTTCCTATAAAACCAACGTTTGGCGATTCAAAATCAGACTCTGAAAACCACATATTCGGATTCCTCTTGAAAACCCTTTTCTAAAACATATTTTTGTGTATTTTCTGAGCATCGAGCAATTTACTATGAATCAATGAAAATTGACCAATCGAAATTCATAAAAATGCCACATAGGTCTTTTTATCCACTGGGATCCTGGGCCCGACTGATGTGGGCCAATCACGGGTGGCCACACCAGTAAGGGGATCTTGCCCCAGAGAGTGTTCAGTCAAATGAGGTAGGGCGATTGAAATCCCCAAATGCCCTCACAGAACAAATCGTGTGGTTAACCACGCGGGGTTACTTTGGTCATTTGATGACCAAGCATGTTCCCCTCATCCATGGCGACGGGTGCAGATTGCTGGAGATCAAATCTCTGATCCTTGCCTTCCACGGACGATCGCTACCAAAGAGCTATGGTCCTAGGTGGCTTCCTTGCCTCAAGCCGGAGACAACGAGCCAATGCTCGAGTCCAATGGGTGCTGGAACACCAAGTAGCATATGTGCTGCCATGGCCAGGCCATCAGGAGTTGAGACCCCTCCAAATTAGTAGAAATAAGGGAACCAAAAACAACCGAGCAGGATTCATTGCTAGAGTTCGTCAAAGCCAAAGGAACAGACACAAGGTAAGAGGGTCTTGGCGTTGTGATGCACATCAGCAAAGCAGCGAGAAACAGGGAACCACACCCGGAGTCGGTCAGTAGGAACCAGAGTGAAGAAATGTCAACCGAGGATGGGGAATGATTTGTTGAGTTCGAGTACAAAAACCAGATTCATTTATGTGGCCATGGAGGTAGAGAAATGTCGTGACGCCTAGTGCCGATGAAGACCTTATGGAGGTCTATAGGGTACATCGTTTAGGGGCATGGCGAGCCAAACTGACAAAGGGAACCGAGAGACCAAAGTTTAGAGATGCTTACCGCAAGTTCGATTGAACCAAGAGGGTCAGAGCAGTGAGGAATGACCCATTGTTGTCAGAGGAGGAGAAGGGGTAGGTACTGGTGTTCGGGGATGCAGACGGAGAAATTGAAGGTGGAGAAGGGAAAGATGGAGGTCGACGGTCCTTTTGGTAGCCTGGTCGGGTAGTGGGGAAGCCAATGGGGGCTGCTGCGTAAAATGACGGGGAGAGCAGCGTGATCCCTAATGGGCGTTTCATGTATATAGCACGATAGCCCATGAGCAAGGGCTCGTTTGGTGTGTGAGAGAGAGACGAATCTGGGGGAGAAGAAATCACGAGAAGAGAGTGATTGGAGAGAGAGAAATCGATCACGGAGTAAATCACAATGTCAGTTTCTCTCTTGCCTAAAAAGGCGAAGGAGGAAGACGACTTCTGAGCCATCTGATCCTTGATGGACGACTGGAGATGCGCGCGTATATGGAAATAAGAATGAAGCATGTGGTAGGGAAATAAATCCCAAAACCATTGGGAAATCGAAGATATTAAATGTAAATCTAATCAAATATTTTACAAAACTTTCCCATTTTAGTTGGAGGGTCAAACAATGTTCAAACGAGTTCCCATTTTGGACCATTGACTAATTAAGTGGTCTAGAATATTCCTAGACAATTAGACTTAAGTTTCCTCAATGTTTGGTCCACATTTTCTATTTTCATTTCTTATCTTAATTTAAGCGCACAAATTAATTAAATAATTGATATAAAAGTTTCTGTTGTGATTCCTTGTTTCAAATTACAAGGTAGACATTATCAACTCCTTAAAAGTCATTCAACACCTCTTTCTTGCCCTTTTATGCACTTTCTTTGGAGGAGAGAGAAAACAAGGGGAATATTACTTCCCTCATATGTATTTACAAAATAAAAAGGAAAGTGGCCAAAAGATGCCAAGAGAGTACTCATATTCTCATATTTTCAAACTAAAAGATTAAGGGGCACATTATTATGTCTTTTTGGCAATTTTGAGAAATGGAGAGAGAAAATGAACATTAAAGGACTTATCTTGAAATCTATAAAAAGAAAAAGCACACTTATTACCCAAGTGGTTTGAATTTCGAATTTCTTGCTTCTTTTCTTCCTCTCATCTCTTTCTCTTTCTTTTCCATTACTTTTAGATTTTATTTAATAAAAGAAAAAGGGGAAGACATATTATCATTATTACACCTCTTCGTAACACATTAATATAGAGAAAACTTAATTGGAGCCCTTTCTTATTTCTCTTTGTATTAAAATCCTAGAAATAAAACTAATTTGGACAAATTGCATTAAGGCTTTTAAAAAAATATTATTTAAAGAAAACTACATAAAAGGTTTTATTTTACTCCTAAAAATTAGGGATGTTACAGTATCTCTCATGGTGAATAAGTCAAAATGGAGGTTCGATGCCCTAATTGGCAACATGAAAATGTTGCTCCAGTGTCATCATCCTAAATGTCATAGAATGGTGACTTCTATGGCAGCGGTGGTAGTTGGGCTAGCATGGAATAATGGTCCTAAGCGATGTACCACACATCCATCCTTTGCACCACATAATACAACTCATTGTAATGCTAACTGATATGATCTAAGTGAGTGTCTTGTTGATAAAATGTTGTTGAATGTACCCATACATGTGGTGTGCAACGGGCAACTAGCCCAAATGTACCCAGTCTGTGTGCCACATAAAGGAGGTGGGGCTGTATGTGTGCCATGTGCAATAGAAGACTCGGGTCTACCCCCATGAGTAGCATCAACATTTTCATTGAATGAAATGAAAATTTCCAATTTTGGGGATCTTCTAGAGTGGTTGCTTCCAGACCAGGTAGCTCTTGGTAGCCCATTGTGACTGTGAAAATATTTCCTAGATTTCTAGCATCCAGATGGATCTTTGAAAATAAGGTAGGATGTTATAAGGAATTGGATATCAACTCTATTTTACCCAAAAAGAGCCTCAATGTTTGAAATATCAACAATGAATGCAAGCTGGGGGTTAGTCCTCTAATCATAATGTCACTTGTGGACTCTCACTTAATCTTGAAGAAATGATGAAGTATAAAGTGGCCATCATGACCTTATAATTGTGAAGCATATCCCATAAGAAAAAAAGCTTGCTTCCTACTACACCTTGGGTTTCTTTCCTAGAAAAATAGACATACTCAAGAGTCTTTAACTATAACACGTAATAGGATTATGCATATGACATGATCTGGAGGAGGGTTCCATTTAGTATGTATCATTAGTGATCCTTCCCCAGAATCCTCTATGCTCAAAGGTGTTAGGAATACCAATGCTCCCTCCATACATGAAAACCTATAATCAGAAAAATATTGAAGGTAAGCTTATATGGCTTTTAACAACCTGAAATGAATGATGCCAAAGGGTTTAACAATGTTCCTTGGGTTTGTTTCAGATATCAATGCTGTTAAGAAATCATAAGTGAGGCATGTAAATGCGTTATTATTAGTACAAAATATATTCAAGATGCCCAATTGCTCCAGAAGTTCATGTGCCTCATCAAGAAAACCAAAATCTTCGAATGTATCATCACAAGAAAATAAATAGAAATTAAGTGATAGGCCCCACCAATTCCATATTTTATTTTATGGAGATTTTCTTTTTTTATTTTCTTTTTTTCCCTTAAAATTACCAGGAGATGATAGACCACGTCTTCCTCTACTGAAAGAGTAAATTGTGTAGAGGAAACAAAAGAGCTGGCAATGGCTACAAAAGAAGACATAACCTATGGGTGCTTAGGGAATTGATTCCTTGGCCCCATATTAGACGATTGAAGGAAAAAACATAGGTTTTTGGTATCAAAAATTTAGTAGTATCAAGGAAAGATATGAAAAACACAATAGCTCACAACAAAGCGTGGGTTCTGGCTATTAGCATAATTGCTAGTGGGGCTTAGGCCCAATGCATTTTCCCTTTCTCTCTTATGCAAGAACACTTAAGTGAGCATCCATCTATCGACTTAATTACGTCCATAACTCCTATATATAGGGGACCCATGTAATTATTTTCACTTAACTTGATACAACTATTCTAGATGGTATCATAAGCATGGATATAACCCTACCTTTTCTCTCCTTTCTTTCTCTTCTCCCTCTCCCTCTCCTACCAGGTAGCTTCCACCCCTCTACACCACCAACCCATCACCACCCACCACATGCTGCCACCACCCCACTCCTCCACCTATCTCCACCATCCTACCATCCCACTCTCTCACCCTACCACCCACCACCCTCCCTTTTCCATATACCCACCCACTAGTAGCAAGCTACAACACAGATGATCAATTGTTGTAGGCATGACTAGCAAGGGACAACCTTCAGGCAACACTGATACATGCCCAAGCCACCATAACTCACGATCCTCTTTCTCAGAATGATTCAGAAGGCTATTTTATTCCGCTCCTATGTATTCATCTATGATCTAGTTCCAAACTATTTTTAGATACATATACAAAAAGCCAGATTCAAAAGATCCAAATTTATAAAGCACCAAAACAAAAAGGGACAAGATTTACTTTTTCTTCCTATCCATGGGGTTCCATATCCCACATGGATGAGTGTCTTTCCTTGAATCAATGCCTTTTACGTTATTCTCACAGTTCATATGATTCTATGATCCTTGTTGATGTATCCTACTATGATTTCAATCCAAAAGTGCTTTGTTGATATTTTCTCCTATCGTGCTAAATTCCGATAGTGCCTTTATCTTCTGCTTGTACCGCGCTTCCTTTTCTGATACCATTCTTATCTTATAATTGGTGCTGCTATCAAGAAACTAACTTCTCCACCTCGTACGTTTTACATCAATATGCCTCATATTACTACTGTCAAATTGAATGATGTCAATTTTATATTATAGATGAATGATGTTCATATCTTCCTAGAATTACATGGTAACCTCAAGTTTTTATCACTGATGATGCACTGATCGAACCAAATATTACGTGGGTTATAGGCAATATACAAGTTCTATCCTAGCTATGGGGGGTGTGTGTAGCCTGAAGTTGCTATCAATTATATGTGGCACATGAAATCAAAGATCACATGGGAATAGATGAAGAACTTATTTACTGAGGAGGACAACTTCCTATGCATCTACAATGCCATGAAGAAAATATTCTCCAAATAGAAAGGAGACTGCCCGTTGTCCAAATATTATGATGCAATGAATGCTCTTTAAAACCAGTTGAACTTCTTTTCTCCAACAACATCTACTGAGGTCATCAAAGAAAGTGAAACCATTCTCACTAGGTGCTTCCTAACAGTCTTCACCCCCATTTTGCTGCAGAACGACAATTCCTCATGGTTGGTTCGACCCTCTCATCCATGAATCAAAACTATGCATGTCTGTCTCATCCCCTCTTAACTCGCATCTCCCCCACTTATACACCTTATACTCCATCGACATTGGCTGCAACAAAAAGAGGATGTGGCCATGCACAAGGCGAACGACCAAAATGCATTATTGCAGCAAACTAGGTCACACTGAGGACGTTTTCCATTTACAGTATGGCAATCTAACCCAATATGGGAGAGGACAAGGTAGGAGATCTGCCCACATTTCCCAAGCACTTGATCAACTTACTGGTCTTGACCATCCTCCACAATAGGTGTCTCAATAGCTTTCACACGTCTTGTTGACATACGAGGCATATGAACATGTATTTCAAGCAGCACAAGAAAATGAAGAGACTCCTCTCCAAAACAATGTGATAGCATCCACCTCTTCTGATTGGTGCATTAGAGACTCTCCTATAGCTCATCTAGCCACTTTGTCTTGAGATAATTTTGAGGCATCTATGCTTGCTGCAAACACCGATTAGATCTTGAACTCATGGGAAACAAAAAATAAGACGTGTATGCCTCATCTTGTTACCACATTTGACTAATTTATTCCACACTGCTCTATCATTATACCAGATGGGTCGGTGAAACAAGTTATCCACTGTGGAACTATCCCACTTTCCTTTGCCCTTAAACTGTAGGTTCCTAACTTCCCATACAATCTCATGTCTGTTACTAAAATTATTGGTTCTCTTTGATGTTATGTAACATTTGCCCCCTCTAATTTTATCCTGTAGGATTGGAGGAATTTGACGATGGTTGGATAGGGAGTGCATTTTGGTGATTTCTACTCCTTCTCCCACCACCACCAAGACCGTAGCATGCTCTACTTACTTACACTCCACTACTCCTGCACCTACGCCTTGGCCACCTTCCTTTGGACTAGCTCAAAATTTTTAGATAGTTATATTTCGTCCTGCTCGTCTATCTTATGTAATGCATGTCAAATAGGAAAATATCATCGTGTGTCCTTTCCGATCAGTATTACTACACAATCTTCCAAAATGTTTGACTCAATTCATAATGACATTTGTGGTCCTTTTTGGACTACCAAATTTAATGGGTTATATATTTTCTTACATTTGTGGATGATCACTCTAGAATGACTTGGCTTTATCTCTTTCAAACTTGTGTTGAAGTTTTTTTTGTTGATTGAAGCATTTCAAAAGTTGAATTTAGTATAGTTTTCCACACCCATTAAAATTATTCGCACAAATAACACCCTTGAATACACACAGAAGGCTGTATGCTCTTTTTGAGAAGACGTTGGAATGCTTCATCGATGATCTTGTGCTTATTCTTCACAACAAAATGGCATTAATATGTTTATGACATTACATGCTCTCTTCTTATCCATAATGCTCCAAAATAATTTTGGTCAGGTATGGTTCTTAGTGCTTATTTTATCATGAATCAACAACCTTCTTCCATTCTTTAATGCCACACCCCTTTCTCTATTCCATATCCAAATTGAATTTGTTCCCCTTTACCTCCTCAAGATTTTTGTTTTGGAGCCTTCATCCATAGTTTCAATGCTTAGGATGACAAACTATCACCCAAGGTTATTCAAACTGTGTTTCTCAGCTAACCCTTCTCTTAGAAATGGTAAAATGTCTTGATCCTACCTTAGACCAAGTTTATATATTCACATATGTCACTTGCCATGAAGTTGAATTTTTCTTCTCATCATGCTCCAAACGCATTGATCGTACTACGTACTAACAAGATTTTTCTTCTCATCATCCTTCAAACCCATTGATCATACTGAAACATTGGTACCGCTTCCTAGTCACTTCATCCAATCTCCTCTTCCCACAACAAAAACCTCAAACCGACACATCAAAGATGAATCTCAACGATGCTCTTTCATCCTCATCGTCAATACCAATCCAATCTGATCTACCAATGGCAGGTATAAGCTCTTGCACTGTCAATCATCCTATCAGTAATACACAATGCTAGACACAACATATATTCATAAATGTCCAATTGATGCTCTTTGCCATCCTGATTGGATATCAGCTATTATGGAGGAGATGAAGGCCCTGTATGATAATTAGACATGGGATCTAGTCACACCACCACCAAGAAAGAACATTGTTGGTTTCTTGTGTGTTTTCTCTATAAAACATCATTCAATTGGTTTTATTTATTGACTCAAAGAAAGAATGGTTGTATAAGAATTCACACAAACCTTTGGTGTAAATTACTTTGAGACTTTCTCCCAACTGAAAGGATTTCCTTTGTTTGCATTGTCATATCCTTGGAAACTCATTTTGATTGGCCACTCTTTCATCTTGATATAAAGAATGCCTTTATCCATGATGATCTCCTGGAAGAAGTCTAATGCAACAACCTCTCAAATCTTTTGCTGAGGGGGATCTTCTAAAAAAGTTTGTTACCTTCGATTATCACTTTACGGTCTAAAACAATCTCCATGGGCTTAGTTCAATAAATTAAGTACTGTTCTTGAAAAACTTGGGTTCCAAAGATCGACTACTAATGATTCTTTGTTCTTTTCAAAATAATCCAAAAGCCACATTCTTATTGTTGTCTATGTTGATGATATTTTGATCACTGGCAATGACAAAGTGGGCATCTCTCAGCTAAAACAATCTCTATAGGTACACTTTCACATAAAGGACTTGGGTACCTTTTGATATTTTCTTGGCATAGAATTTCTTCGGTCAACTACATGGATTAGTTTCTTTGCGTAGAATTTCTTCAGTTAGCTACATGGATTTGTCTATCTCAAAGATGTTATGTATTGGACTTAGTTCATGAGGCTAGAATAATAGAAGCTAAACCTATTTCCAATCCAATGGACTATCACATGAAGCTTCCACATGATAGGGAACCCTTTGATGACCCAGGTAAGTATCACCATCTAGTTGGAAGATTATTTTACCTGACAATAACTCGCTCTGACATTAGCTATACTATTGTGGTAGTCACTCAACATATAAGTACGCCACTGCGAGCTCATTGGTGTCATGTCCACTGCATTCTTTGATACCTTAAAGTTTCTCTATGAAGAGGAACGTTCTACAAACATATTAGCACTAAGACAATCTCAAATTTTGGATCTACAGATGCATATTGGGTAGGTGATGCCCAAGATTGTCGATATAATTCTCAATTTTGCATCATGACATGTAATCATCAAGTTATACAAATGAGTAAAAACAAGTTTTTGTGGTTTTCTCCAACATTGAGGTGGAACATAGGGCTACGATCCATACATGCTGTGATTTACAGTGGGTTTGCTCCATCTTATCTGAGTTTGGAATCCCATTCAGACTCCATCTACTTTTTATTGTGACAATCAAGCGAATATACATATAGCCAACAATCTAGTCTTTCATGAGTGTGCAAAGCATATTGAAGTAGATTTTCACTTTGTACGCAACCTAGTTAAAGCTAAAAAGATTATTACTCATATACATACAGGAGATCAAGTTGCAAATATTCTCACCAAACTGCTTCCTCCTACCTTATTCAAATATATGGGTGTCAATTTGGGGCTTCATAATGTTTACTCTCCAACTTAAGAGGGTGTGTTAGCATAATTTTTAGTTGGCATTAGGCCCAATGTATTTTCTCTTTCTCTCTTATGCATGAACACTTAAGTGAGGATCCATATACCACTTAAGTGCATCCATAACTTCTATATATAAGAGACTCATGTATTTTTATTCACTTAACCTAATACAACTATTCGACGCTGGCCACACGGTGTGATATTTTCTGGACAAAAGCATATACAAATGTTGAAGAATAAACTAGACACGGCGAGAGCGGATTGTATCATGAAGTGAGTAAATCGTTCTTGCAACCTCTTACTGTGATCCAACTTGTAGGTGAAGTTGGATAGAGGTGGTTGATGATGCACATTGTGTTCTAACTTAGGCGGTGGCTCAAGACAACTCGAAGGTGTTGGAGGTGTAGAACTAGATTTAGAGTTTAGTGTTTCCTTGGAATGACGGTGTCGTTGGTGGCTGGTCCAGTTCATTTGAGATGTCAGGGGTGTTGCTGGCGACGATTCGGGAAGCTGATATGGGGAAACCATCAAGGAAAAAAAACCCATATAGCACACTTTGGGAAAAAAAATTACCGAAATAGCACCCTTTCCAACTTATTTCCCAAACTAGCACACTTTCAGCCTAAAACGCCACTTTATTTGGCGTTTTACTGTTGCGGGGTTAGAAAGAGCCACTTAAAGTGGCGTTTTATACTAAAAGCGCCACTTAAAGTGGCGTTTTAGAGTAAAGGCGCCACTTAAAGTGGCGTTTTATAGTAAAAGCTATATATATATATGATACCATGTAATAATTATAAACTGAATTATAAAATGATGACACACCATGTGAATGCATTCTAATCCAAATGTAAAATGATGTTGTTAAATACATGTTTTTATACTTTTTGGAACATCAAATTTATTTGATAAAATGATGACACACCATATATTACTATATGAAAAATCCTTAAAAATATAAATGTAAAATAATACAAAAAATAGAGAATTATTACATATTATTTATTCTTTAAGATATTACTATCAACTACATGTTATTTTTTCATTGTTACATTACCTATATTTTACAACATGTCTTGAATCTTAATCGCTAATATCTCACTTATTTATATATTTTATTTTTTAGTAGATTCACTATCCAGTCAGACTTCTATATACAATTATATATATATGTTGCTTTTCGAAATTACACATATTATTTTTATTATAATGCAAGGAATAACGTATATGCTATTTTATTTATTTTCATCATTAGATAGAAATGGCTATATTTATAATTCAATAATTAATACAATTTTCATAACATGTATTTTACTTTAGATAAAAATTATGAGTAAGTTAATGTCATTATGCATATATTATTTGTCTTAAATTTATTATATTATTATATAATAAATTTAAGATAAATAATATATGCATAATGACATTAACTTACTCATAATTTTTATCTAAAGTAAAATACATATTATGAAAATTGTATTAATTATTGAATTATAAATATTGCCATTTCTATCTAATGATGAAAATTTATATAATAAAGTTAATGTCATTATGCATATATAAAAATTTATCATAACATGCATATATTATTTACTTTAGATAAAAATTATGAGTAAGTTAATGTCATTATGCATATATTATTTATCTTAAATTTATTATATAATGACATTAACTTACTCATAATTTTTATCTAAAGTAATATACATGTTATGAAAATTGTATTAATTATTGAATTATAAATATAGCCATTTCTATCTAATGATGAAAATAAATAAAATAGCATATACGTTATTCCTTGCATTATAATAAAAATAATATGTGTAATTTCGAGAAGCAACATATATATAAAATTGTATATAGAAGTCTGACTGGATAGTGAATCTACTAAAAAATAAAATATATAAATAAGTGAGATATTAGGGATTAAGATTCAAGACATGTTGTAAAATATAGATAATTTAACAATGAAAAAATAACATGTAGTTGATAGTAATATCTTAAAGAATAAATAATATGCAATAATTCTCTAACTTTTTTGTATTATTTTACATTTATATTTTTAAGGATTTTTCATATATTAATATATGGTGTGTCATCATTTTATCAAATAAATTTGATGTTCTAAAAAGTATAAAAACATGTATTTAACAACATCATTTTACATTTGGATTAGAATGCATTCACATGGTGTGTCATCATTTTATAAATCAATTTATAATTATTACATGGTATCATATACATAGTTTTTACTATAAAACGTCACTTTAAGTGGCGCCTTTACTCTAAAACGCCACTTTAAGTGGCGCTTTTAGTATAAAACGCCACTTTAAGTGGCGCTTTCTAACCCCGCAACAGTAAAACGCCAAATAAAGTGGCGTTTTAGGCTGAAAGTGTGCTAGTTTGGGAAATAAGTTAGAAAGGGTGCTATTTCGGTAATTTTTTTTCCCAAAGTGTGCTATATGGGTTTTTTTTCCAACCATCAATGATGGCGGTGAGGTTACTGGAGGTCTGTAGGAAGGTGACCGACTATTGATCAGTGTGAAAGGCTGAGTTGCATGTGGCAGCGGCTAGGTTACTGGACGAAATGGCGTGGAGGAGTGTTAATACGGTATGAGCGGATGATGTTTTGATAAGTAAATGCATTGAGTAAAGGGTTGAAAATCCTATCTGATACCCTCTTACACTCCCTGTCACTTAGGGTGATGCCATGCAAAGGAGACACCATAGTTTGCTATCAAGTTTTCCATTTGCCCAAATATAAGTGGACACAACATGTTGGGATCTGTACACGACATGTATCTTATCGCTGTAAATTTTTGCCAATTTTCCAATATCTAGGTGACACGACTATAAAAAAAGCAACACAACATGTTGACCTCCAGTTGATTTTTGGGAATTCAAGATCGGATGGTACATGGCATGTTGGATAGGAACATGCTATTTTTTGATTACCTGTAGATTTGCCAATTTCTAACATTATAAATGACATGCCGTGTAAGATGGGAACACAAAGTGTTGATCTTCAGTTGTAGCACGCTGGAAGTGATGTACACACCATGTATCTAGGATACACACTGTGTTTTTTGTAAACTTGTTGCACAATATTACAATTGTATGATATTTTAAATTTTGTCAATTACCACAATGAAAGTTCGAATGTAATCTTTAGAGGGATTCAAATCGAGATGGTCACTATGATAAAGTTTATTTGAAAAGAAAAAGTAATTCAAAAGAAATGACGTGAAATAAATCCAAATGAAATAGTGGGTCATCTCCCAAAAAGGTCATCTGTCAAGAGTCTAGAGTGAGACTCTTCAACATATTTAGCTTGCATCAAAGAAGGAGTATAAGACTCCTTTGTCAATTGGTTCTCCCGGAGTGTAAACTTGAGTAATTGTTCATTGACTTTGAAGGTGGAATATTTTCCTTGCAATTATATAACTCTTGGAGGTAAGACTTTAAAAACTAGGAATGGTATAGACCACTTGGAACATAGCTTTCCTGGAAAAAGCTTCGGTATTGAATTTAAGAGTAACAACTGATCACCTTATGAGAGAATCCTCTTTTCATGCAAAGTCTTTTTCCAGTCCTTGTATATTTTGACATTTTCATATGCGTCTAAATGGAGTTCTTCTAACTCTTGGAGTTTCAACAATCTTCTTTCTCCAACTTTCTTCACGTCAAAGTTGAGGAATTTAATAGCCCAAAGTTCTTCGTGTTTAAGCTCAAGAGGATGATGACAAGATTTTCCATTAATCAGTCGGAATGAAATTTTTGTAATGATAGTCTTGTAGGCTGTGCTATAGGCCCATAGTGGGCCATCTAGCTTTGAGCCCAATCCTTTCTTGATATTGACACTATCTTCTCTAAGATTGCTTTTAGCTTTCTATTTTTTTGGTCTCTTCTTCTATGTATGCAAACCGACAACCACTACACCATCAATACTTTCGTGCTTTTAGCTTTTTGTCAGAAAATTATCTTTTCATATTGTTTGTGGCTGGTACGACTTTGAGATTTTATACGTGACTCCACATTTTCCTTACAAGTTGATGAATTCCTCTATCAGACAAGATTTGTTACAACCCCAATTTTCGGGTTCATTTGATGAGAAATGTAATTTCTCATATTAAAGATATTTGAACAAATAATGATATAATTTTTTTTTGAATAAATGGATTTTATTTACAATAGCCTTGATGGTTGTTTTGTGGGCTTTATTGACTATTGGGCCCAGTAACAAGGAAAAGACAAAAGAAACTCCATAATTAATAAGAAATGGAGAAAAGAAAGATGTAGAAACCTCTAAAAGGCGAAAGTATATAATCCAAAGTTGGATTTCGTGCCTCTTGGGTTCCTTGGGTTCCAAGGAGTCCAAAGTTGCAAAGATAATGCAACAAGAAAAGAAAAGATCAATTAAATATTTCTTTATTAAGAAAGAAATTGAAAACAATGATAAAATATGGGAAATAAGTGGAAAGAGGTATAATTGAGTTATCCTTGGTGGATTTTCGTATCCAAGGGATTCCTAATGTTAAAAGGAATGCCAATGAGGAAAATAAAAGAGAAATAAAGAGAAATCCTCAAAAAGAGATATTTTAATAAGAAATAAACAAGATAATGGGAAATAATGAATATAGATGCATCTAGAAGGATAATGAGTATCCATTAAAAAGGATTTCGAAATATTAGAGTTTCTTGGGGTCCAAGGAGCCCCAATAAAGAGGAAGAAAGAGAAAATACCAATAAAGCAAAATAAGAGGGTAATTTAATACATTATTAATGAATTTTGGTGGCATTGCTTAAAACAAAGTATTTTCTACTAAATGAGAATAGAATTTCGTGCCAATGGGTTAAAAGTCAAGCAATAAAGAGAATAAGTGAGAGGATTTTCAAATTCCTAATATCTAAAGAACAAATAATATCTAAGAAGCTAATGAGGAAAGAGAAGATTACTTCTTAGTTAAGGAATTGGATTCCTATTGGGAAAGGGCTCTGCTTCTTCGTGGCCAAGTATGATGGGGCATGGATACACTCCCCTATATAAGGGAAAGAACCCTTGGTCGAGTCCAGAAGGATCCCATACATATCTCTTCCTTCATCTTCTTTGTTTTCATCCATAAACCCTAGCCAAGAGAATGGATCGATCCCAAGGACCCTGAGGGTTACGATGGGTCTTGATGGAGGCACGAAGCTCCCATGACATCAATGGGATGCTCGGTGGCGATCCCTTCCCCCTAACCTACGCGCAGCTATAGCTACATGGCTACAACGGTGGCCACGCATGGCAGGTCGAGTGCTCTTGCATTAGCCAGCTAAATCACAATCTGGGTGGTGCCCTAGGTGCGACAGAGGGTAGAGGAGCTTGGGTGGCCATCAACGGCAGTCCATGAGCCCTAGGAAGGAGGGAGCACACCCACAAATGAACTGCAGATCGGCAGCGTCGCTAGGTTGCGCAAGGTTGAAGATGGGCCGATCATTGGACCATTTTGCCCCTCCATGGGCTGAAGGACCATCCACTTATGCGGGGGTAGATTCTTCATTCAGTTATATTTCCAAATCAATAACGTTGCATGGACGGAGACGACGTGTCAGCCCCTGATTGGCTCAAGTAAGAAAATTCTTACAAAAATCATATCTCCTTAATAGTAGCTCGAATGAATATGCATAAAATATGAAAGTTTCTTAGAAAAACGAGGGGAATCCATTAAAATATATTTCGAAGCTAATTCCTCTTACTATTCGAAGAGTAGTGTAAGTTATCAACCTTAATGAATTAAAGATTAAGAAACCCTATTTTGAGATAATTAATGTGTTTAGTATGGTTTAATGGATGAGTAATGTTGATATTAACCTATTAATTGTAAAATGGTACATTAAGAACAAAAGGATGAACTTTGCATGTAATTGGTTTAAGTTAGAGTTTCATGTTCATAAATATGCTTTAATGGGCCTTGAAACCCTAATGTTAGTAAATGTGACTCTTAATGGCTTTAGTTGTTCAATTTCATGATTAAAGTTGAAATATGATAGTTCTAAGCTATTTTGAGTATAAAAGTTCCTAATTGTGGATAAATCCCTTAATATGATAATTAGGGTTTTCTAATGGATAAAGGTAGAATTAATGACAAATACAGTTCATATGTGAATTAGACCATCATGAACTATGAATTGATGATAAATGAGCATAATGATCTTATCATGGATTAAATGGATAAAAATGGTAACTTTAATGTAAAAGAGGCTTAATGGACTTATTTGATGGTTAGTTGTGCCTTTTTCTGAAATTAGGGTTATATGTTGTTAAAAGATAACCTTAATATCTTTTGTGAAGAATAGAAGAGATGATTAGGGTTTGTGAGTAATTGTATAAAATTAGGGTTTAAGATAGTAAAAGATGAAGGGAAACCCTAATTGCAATGGAAACCCTAAAAATGGACTAGAAACCCTAGGAAGAGAGCTAGGTTTAATAGATCTTTATGGCATGATTAATAATAGGAAATTGGATGCATATTTTAGGATCAACTTGTATGTGCTTGCTTGGTTTCTTGCATTTTTTTGGATTGATTCTATCTCAAATCAGTATGACAGGTATGTGGTTAATTATGGTCAATCACATTAGTTTCCCGAAGAGTTTCCCAGACGATTCATTGCATTGAATGAAACTTAACAGTTTGGATGTTCATACTTGCAAATCGTAAAGTCACTATTATTATCATAATAATAGTATAAGTGTGTATTCTCGCACCCACATGCCACCCTGATGGATGATGCAAAAAGGTCAAGCCTAGGAGGGAATACCTAAGGGCACCATGAGTGGTGACCCCAGGCACCAAGCTCGCGATTGAGAAGGTGGCCTATGATATTGCATGACTAAAGGGCACCATGAGTGGTGACCCCAGGCACCAAGCTCGGGATTGAGAAGGTGGCCTTAATTAAATGGCAAAAGAGAAACCTAAAGTGGGTATTCCAGAGTTAGGGCAAAAGCGGTGGAGAATGTCACATTGAAAACATAAATTGGCTTGTTAATTTATTTGATTGTGATATTTAGATTATTAGCCATATTTGCACAATATTGGTTGTCCCCACATACCGGCATATTCTGATATGCTGACTGACGTTTTGTTTGTCGGTGTTTTAGGTACAAGTTTGGAAAGGACAAACAATAAAGTGGCATATGTGGAATCAAATAAGAATTAAAGTACAATGGAGGATTAGTTACAATAGACTCCAGATATGGATAGAAGTAGATATCCAAGTTTTTGAAAAGGTATGCAAAGTTTTATTTTATACCAGTTTTCAGTTTAGTTTGGTAGAATTTCATAATTATTACTGATTATTTGTCAAACCTTTGATCCAGTTTATTGGGATAACAACTCTGACCTCTTGGTCTCCCTTAAGTGGGGGTTACCGGGAGGCGGGGTCGTTACAATTGGTATCAGAGCATAGGTTCCTCATTTAATCTTTAATAATTATTAGATTTTACAAACTTTGTAGAACCTAAGGGAGTTATTAGAGGATTTTCTGAAAGACAGAGGTGTCTAGAAAAGGATCACGTCTGGGGGTTGGCAAGAGTTTCATCCACACCGCTAGTCAGAATACGAGGACTCCCAGATTAGTGTGACTTCCTGGCCAATGTCTCAGGATTTGACTCGAAATAAGATACCTTTAGGACTCTCTCATCTTGTTCATCCCTTCTCAACTCAAATATTGTTAAGGACCTTAAGGATTAGGGCTTTATCTCTTTTCCTCATCCTCTTGAGTTATGGGTAAGGTTGATAAAGTCTAAGGAATCCTCCACCAAATTAATGAAAAGCATGTAAATAAGATGTCATGGACATAATCTTAATTGATTAAGCGTAAACTAAAGGATAGATACATGCTTAGGTCGTATGACATGAGTTGTCATTGCCCTCAGGAGAGACTTGAGGCTAGACCTTCTTGTCAGGAGGATGAGTAGAGAGAGTTGGTCATGGAGGCAGAGATCTCCATTAAAAGTAGAGACCTGGCACATCCTCTAAGGATAATGCTAACCATAAACCTAAGTGGTGGTTAGAGAAAGAGATGGCAAGTTGAGTCAAATGCCATGATAGACAAGGTGTGTGGACATGCTTTTGATGCCCATGACATTATGAGACTTGTGAAGTTGGATGACCTAGTGCCTTTGGTGACTCAACTTGGAAAATTTTGTGCATGTTAGAGTGAAGGATAGCTCCTTCATTGATGAGGTTAGAGAAGAACCTATAGAAACCCTATGGGATTATGCAAGTAGGGCATAACATGAACCCAGAGTACGTCAGTAGTGTAGGCAGTAGATTGAAACTTTGACCAGGAGAGAATGAGGGATAGCTTATGAGATAAGCATAAAGAGCCATGAATAATCTTGAGAAAGCATAAGTTTGAACATAGGCTACACCCACGTAGAGGTATGCCGGTGAGCTTGATCCTTCATGGAGAGAGGACCTCTAATAGTGAGGTTGGTTGTAGGATTAGATCTAGAGAGAGAGAGAGAAGGACCTAAGAAAGAAGGTTGGAAGCCTAGACTCCAAGATATGAGGAACAGTGGGGAGTTGAGGATGATGTGACCTAAGTGGATGATTGTGGTTGCCTCATGCTTGATCCCTTGAAACTGATGATATCTTGGTTTCCACTAGAGGGACCAAACCCTAGAGAGAGGATGATGCTTCTGGTACCTATGTGCCTATGGTATAGGTGTTTACCAGCTGAGTTGAGGCAAAGAGTGCCTTAGACCCTGAGGAGGTTTAAGTAACCAGTAGTGAGACTTTATACCTAGTCGGTTGTCCTTGAGGAGGACTCAACTCTGAGGTGTTTCTAGAATAAAGGATCATGGGAGTACATGACATACCTTGGACATGTTTGGTTCGTGGGTAAGGAGTTGAGCATGTAGTTGGACACCCAAAAAGTGAACCTAGGGTTCCTTGGCCTAAGAGAGGAAGTAGTGTATCTGATGCTCATGATGAGATTTGAGTTTCCATAGTTGATCATGGCACTTCTCATGGTTAGATGAGAGGGAAACCCCTTAAGTTTAAGATATGTTTGATGAACCCCTCACTGCTAAGTTGATGACATGAGAAGGTATGATCATGATTTAGTGTTGAGAAAAGAGAACAAGTATGACCTAACATGGTTTAGTAAGTGGTGTGCTTGTGCCTTAATAGCTTTCTAGGGTTAAGCATGCTTATGTAGATGTAAACCCTAAACATAGGAACGTTTGTGACCTTTGTTATCAAGAGATGAAGTTTCCTCCCATCCTGGGTGAGGGACCCTTTGTAGGGTGTATACCAGTTTTGTTGACTTTGAGGTAACCTAAAGAGGTCTCGTAGGATCTTGAGAAGATAAGTGAAGAGTACATGGTAAGAAGATGAACTTGTAGACCCATAGTTAATCGTCTCTAAGTTCTTGTGGATGTGTTACCATGGAGGTAACTGGTATGGGGCCTGACCAAGGTAAGAAGGTTGTCATGACTCCTATGAAAGGATGAAAGTCAGCCCATGAATGCAGAGAGAGATGATGAAGTCTTGGGTAAGGTTCTAAGTTGGATATGCACTATAATAGAATCCTAAGTCTATCCTAGGGTCAGGTAGGGATAAGATCGATGGAAGTAGGAGTTGCCTAATTCCCTAGTTGCACATGACCATAAGGTCGGGAGGTAACAACTATCATTGTCTGAGGGCCATGGATTAGGAGATTGATCACCTTCATGAACTCATAGGACCCAAAGGGCAAATGAGTAGGGCACTCTCTAGATGCATGAGGGAAGTGGGATGACCCCAAAAGTGTCGGCACCCTATAGACCTAGAGGAGATGACCGAGGAATGTGTGTGGACACAAGTAGGTTCGAGACCAGTTTTCCATGGAAGTAACTTTGATATCGAGATGTTTGTGATGTTGATACATAAGATTGCACGTTTCAACTTAGATTTGAAGGTGTACAGGCAAGGTTGGATGTACCATATCTACTCTTAGAATGGGAAAACTTTGTATTTGGACTGCAGCCAAATACTTATTTCCTCTTGTTATGGGAGTGAGAGATAGGACAATACGCATGCCATACACTAAGAATAAAGATGATGGGAGTTGGAATGTTGCTATGAGGTGTGAGGATAGAGACAATAACATACCCTTGTGGAGTGAGCGGTATGTGGATGGCTTACAAACATCAAGAGAAATGAGGTAGTCATCTTAGGAGGATGTTTTTATAATGAGTTATGGGTTATACAAGTTGAGTTCGATAACCAAGAGGATGAGCTCATAGTTTTCTTGATGAAGATAGACTTAGAGTTTGAGATGAGATGATAAGTGGAATACATGGAGGTGTATGTCTTCAACATTTCCTAACACCTAAGGATGTGAAGTGGTAATGGATGCTCTGGTTGAGATGTAGTTGCCTAGTATAACTAGAGGCTAGATGAGGTTGTTAGGATAGCCCTAAGTTTGAATAAGAAGATATGTTTGTCTAACACTTAGATGTAGCGAGATCTGTTGAACAAGTTCGTGGTTGATTGGTTAGCCAGCCTAGGCCTTGATGCAAGGAAAGGATGGTTGCAGAACTTCAGATGCACTTCTATGGAAAATAAGGTGATGAAACCCCAACTAGAGTGGTTTAGGGTTTCTGAGGAATCGATCTTGAGGAATCGTGACGTACGGGAGATCATGATTTTTAGTTCATCATACATCATGGTACTACAAAGATAGTAAGTGACAGTAGTACTTTGGAAGCCTAAGGTATAGATACATGTGGCTCGTCGCCATGCAAGAGGTGAAGGACAAACACTAGTAACCCACTAAGTTGGTATAGAGGATGAAGAGTCCCCAAAGGGGATTGGGAGTTGATCACATTAGATGTTGTGATAAGTCTCCCCAAGACCAAGGAAGGTCAAGATGCAAAAATGGGTTATGGTAGACTGCCTTACCTGGATGACACGAGAAAGCAAGGATACTATCAAGGGAACAGATCCGGTTGAACTACATATGAAAGAGTGATAGTTTAACTACACCATGATGCGAGTTCAAAGGTTCTTGAGTATGACCGAAAGATACACTTCCGTAAGGTGGAAGTAGATGCATGAAGAACTCGATGTTAATACAGTTTATCACCCCTAAATAATGGTTAGTGTAATCCAGACTAGAGGGTCTGATGAGAGCATGTGTGCTCATGCAGGGTGATACCTAGAGATAGTTCTTGTCCTCTGTAAGATGTGATGATAACCACCATAGCCAGTATCAGGATGTAAAGAAGCTCTGTAAGGGAGGTTGTGTCGGTCACCATTTCATTGAGATGATGTTGGTGAAGGGGCCTCGCGAAGGTCGGAAAAGAACCACAGTGTGTGCAGATGAAGTCGCTTGATCATGCAATGGCTGAAAGAGAGTCCAAGGGCGGCATGAGTCATAGGCTGATGCAAAGGAGACTGACATGCAGTTCACTGTGGGAGAGTATGTGATGCGAAAATCTAACCCCTCTAAGCTACAACTGAGAAAGCTGAGTTCCCGATATATGGGTCCATTTGAGATGGATTGGTGGAGATGGTTGAGTTTAGCCTTACCCCTCAGGATAACATGACGAATAATGTGTTCCATGAGTCTGATCTAGAGCACTATGTGAGGTACCCAAGCCATGTGATGAGCCCTGAACCTATTCGGCTTTTGAGAGGTTGAAATGTCCTGAGTCACCTATGATGGCAAGATATACCAAGGTAAGAAAGAACTCATATGGAAGAATATGAGATGATGAAGGTTCTTGGGAAGCACCATGGAAAGGGGTGAAGCCACATGGGAGCCCTGATGGACATAAGAAAGGCTTATCCTATTTGTTTGTGTGCCTGGTGGAATTTTGAGGGCAAAATTCCTATAAGAGGGGAAGGATGTTACAACCCCAATTTTTGGGTTCTAAAAGGAGAAAGTATATAATCCAAAGTTGGATTTCGTTTCTCTTGGGTTCCTTGGGTTCCAAGGAGTCCAAGGTTTCAAAGATAATGAAACAAGAAAAGAAAAGATCAATTAAATATTTCTTTATTAAGAAAGAAATTGAAAACAATGATAAAATATGGGAAATAAGTGGAAAGAGGTATAATTGAGTTATCCTTGGTGGATTTTCATATCCAACGGATTCCTAATGTTAAAAGGAATGACAATGAGGGAAATAAAAGAGAAATAAAGAGAAATCCACAAAAAGAGATATTTTAATAAGAAATAAACAAGATAATGGGAAATAATGAATATAGATGCATCTAGAAGGATAATGAGTATCCATTAAAAAGGATTTCGAAATATTAGAGTTTCTTGGGGTCCAATGAGCCCCAATAAAGAGGAAGAAAGAGAAAATACCAATAAAGAAAAATAAGAGGGTAATGTAATACATTATTAATGAATGGTGGCATTGCTAAAAGGAAGTATTTTCTACTAAATGAGAATAAAATTTCGTGCCAATGGGTTAAAAGTCCAGCAATAAAGAGAATAAGTGAGAGGATTTTTGAATTCCTAATATCTAAAGAACAAAGAATATCTAAGAAGGTAATGAGGAGAGAGAAGATTACTTCTTAGTTAAGGAATTGGATTCCTATTGGGAAAGAGCTCTGTTTCTTTGTGGGCAAGTATGCCGTGGCATGGATACACTCCCCTATATAAGGGGAAGAACCCTTGGCCGAGTCCAGAAGGATCCCATACATTTCTTTTCCTTCTTATTCTTTGTTTTCATCCATAAACCCTAGCTAAGAGAATGGATCGATCCCAAGGACCCCGAGGGCTACGATGGGTCTCGATGGAGGCACGAAGCTCCCATGACATCAATGGGATGCTCGATGGCGATCCCTCCCCCCTAACCTACACGCAGTTGCAACTACATGGCTGCAACGGCAGCCATACATGATAGGTTGAGTGCTCTTGCATTAGCCAGATAAATCACGATCTAGGTGGTGCCCTAGGTGAGACAGAGGGCAGAGGAGCTTGGGTGGCCATCGGCGGCGGTCTATGAGCCCTAGGAAGGAGGGAGCACACCTGCAAATGAACTGCAGATCAGCAGCATCGCTAGGTTACGCAAGGTTGAAGACGGGCCAGTCATTAGACCATTTTGGCCCTTCGCAGGCTAAAGGACCCGCCACTTATATGAGGGTAGATTCATCATTTAGTTATATTTCCAAACCAATAACGTTGCATGGACGGAGACGACGTGTCATCCCCTGATTGGCTCAAGTAAGAAAATTCTTACAAAAATCATATTTCCTTAATAGTAGCTCGGATAAATATGCATAAAATATGAAAGTTGCTCAGAAAAATGAGGGGAATCCACTAAAAATATATTTCGAAGATAATTCCTCTTTCTATTTGAAGAGTAGTGTAAGTTATCAACTTTAATGAATTAAAGATTAAGAAACCCTATTTTGAGATGATTAATGTGTTTAGTATGGTTTAATGGATGAGTAAAGTTGATATTAACATGGTAATTGTAAAAAGGTACATTAAGAACAAAAAGTGTGAACTTTGCATGTAATTGGTTTAATTTAGAGTTTCATGTGCATGAATATGCTTTAATGGGCCTTGAAACCCTAATGTTAGTAAATGCGACTCTTAATGGCTTTAGTTGTTCAATTTCATGATTAAAGTTGAAATATGATAGTTCTAAGCTATTTTGAGTATAAAAGTTCCTAATTGAGGATAAATACCCTTAATATGATAATTAGTGTTTTCAAATGGATAAAGGTAGAATTAATGACAAATACAATTCATATGTGAATTAGACCATCATGAAGTATGAATTGATGATAAATGAGCATTATGATCTTATCATAGATTAAAAGGATAAAAATGGTAGCTTTAATGTAAAAGAGGCTTAATGGACTTATTTGATGGTTAGTTGTGCCTTTTTCTAAAATTTAAGGTTATATGTTGTTAAAAGATAACCTTAATATCTTTCGTGAAGAATAGAAGATATGATTAGGGTTTGTGAGTAATTGTATAAAATTAGGGTTTAAGATAGTAAAAGATGAAGGGAAACCCTAATAGCAATGGAAACCCTAAAAGTGGACTAGAAACCCTAGGAAGCGAGCTAGGTTTAATAGATCTTGATGGCGTGATTAATGATAGGAAATTGGATGCATATTTCAGGATCAACTTGTGCGTGCTTGCTTGGTTTCTTGCATTAATTGGATTGATTCTATCTCAAATCATCCTGACAGGTATATGGTTAATTATGGTTAATCGCATTAGTTTCCTGAAGAGTTTCCCAGATGGTTCATCACATTGAATGCAACTTAACAGTTTGGATGTTCATACTTGCAAATCATAAAGTCACTATGATTATCATAATAATTGTATAAGTGTGTATTATCGCACCTACATGCCACCCTGATGGATGATGCAAAAAGGTCAAGCCCAGGAGGGAAGACCTAAGGGCACCATGAGTGGTGACCCCAAGCACCAAGCTTGGGATTGAGAAGGTGGCCTATGATATTGCATGACTAAAGGGCACCATGAGTGGTGACCCCAGGCACCAAGTTCGAGATTGAGAAGATGGCCTTAAGTTAATGGCAAAAGAGAAACCCTAATGGGGGTATTCCAAAGTTAAGGCAAAAGCGGTGGTGAATGTCACATTGAAAACGTAAATTGTCTTATTAATTTACTTGATTGCGATATTTATATTGTTAGCCATATTTGCGCAATATTGGTTGTCCCCACATACCGACATATTCTGATATGCTGACCGACGTTTTGTTTGTCGTCATTTTAGGTACAAGTTTGAAAAGGACAAATAGTAAAGTGGCATATGTGGAATCAAATAAGAATTAAATTACAATGGAGGATTAGTTAGAATAGACTCCAGATATGGATAGAAGTAGATATCCAAGTTTTTGAAAAGGTATGCAAAGTTTTATTTTATACCAATTTTCAGTTTAATTTGATAGAATTTCATAATTATTACTAATTATTTGCCGAACCTTTGATCTGATTTATTGGGATAACGACTCTGACCTCTTGGTCTCCCTTAAGTGGGGGTTATCGAGAGACAGGGTCGATACAAGATTTATCTTAGAACATAAAATCTAAAGAATATAATATTTCAAAATATCTTTGTCATAGACTTTGCATCATGATCTTAAGTAGGGATTGCCTCTACCCATTTTTTGGTGACTGGGAAGCCACCTCTAGGTATTCCTAGACATGGATGGTAAACCTGGGAGAACCTATACCCCCACACATTAGTTTTCTCAAATAGTTGCATCAGAGCTCGACTGACAGTGCAAGATTCTAATCTCCCAACAAAAACACTGGGAGGATTCAAACCTGGGACCCTTCATGAGGGTCCCTGGTGCTTGACCACCCAAGCTATTCCTCGTCGACTACCTGTACCTATTTTGATACAAATTCACAAGCAAAAGTAATGTATTTGTAGACACATGTATAAGGAAAGGGGCCCATGTAATCAACACTCCTAACGTAAAAAACATCAATTTCTAGAATTGAATTGAGTGGCATTTTATCTCTTTTAGAAATTTTACTATTTCTTTGAAATTTATTGCATGATATAACAGATGCATGGAAATCTCTAGAAAATGTTGGAAAAAAAACCTACTTCAAGAATTTGGGTTGCTTTTTTATTGCCTCCAAAATATCCTCTACAGAGAGAGGAGCGACATTATAAAATGATGCTAGGAATTTATTCATTTGGAATGCATCATCAGATCAACCCATCAATATTTTGTTTAGATAGTAAAGGGTGATCCTAATAGAAGAATTTGACATCATAAAGAAACTTCTTTTTCAACTGATAATTAAGGCCAGGAGGAAGGCATCCACTGGCTAGATAATTTGCAAGTCAGCAAACCATGGTACATGAAGAGTGTTCATAGTATGAAGTCTTTCAATTGGAAAATAGTCCTCAAAATAAGATTGTCTTTTGCAAGAGTTTTGAGGTGTGGAAAGCGATCAACGCCATTATTCTTAGTTCCCTTCTTGTCTTTGATTTCCAAGTCAAACTCTTAGAGAAACAATATCGAACGAATCATACAAGGTTTAGCATCTTTCTTGTTCACTAGATATCTAATTATATTGTGATCTATGTAGACAACAACTTTGGATCCCACCAAGTATTGTCAAAAATTTTCAAAGGCATATACTATCTCTAGCATCTCCTTCTATGTAGTTGCATAATTTATTTGAGCCTCATCCAACGTCTTTCTTGCATGATGAATGAAATTTAGTTTGTTGTCTTTCCTTTTTCCTAAAAAAACACCCACTACAAAATCACTAGCATCACACATGATTTCAAATGGCCAACTCCAGTAGTGTGGCTGAATGATGAGGGTTTAGTTAAGAGATTCCTTGAATTTCTGAAGGTTTTCTTACATTCTTTGTTGAAGTTGAAATCAATATATTTGTCTAAGAGGGAACATAATGGTTTAGCAATGTTGGAGAAGTCTTTTATAAATGTTCTATAAAAATCCCACATGGCAAAGAAAGCGTGGGACCTCTTTCACTGTAGTCAGTATAGTCACCTTTTCAATTGCTTCAACTTTTTCTCTATCTACTTCCTTTGTTTGACACTACATGACCTAGTATGGCTCCAGACTACACCATGAAATGAGACTTCTCCCATCTCAAGACAAAATTAACCTTTTTACAACACTATAAACTTTTGACAATTTTGTCAATCAATCATCAAAATAATTATCATAGACATTAAAATTATTCATAAATATTTCCATAATATGTTCAATTAAATTAGAGAATATGACCATCATGCATATCTAGAACGTAACAGGTGCATTACACAGTCCAAATGCCATTCTTCTATATGCATACATTCAATAGGTGCATGTGAATGTGGTTTTTACTTGGTCCAGTGGATAGGTTGGAATTTGGAAGAAACTTGAATATCCATCTACATATAAATAATATGAATGATTTGCAAGTATTTCAAGCATGAGGTCAATGAAAGGAAAAGAGAAACAATCTTTTATAATGGATTTATTAACCTCCTATTGTTAGTATACATGTTCCTGCCAGTTACTACACGTTTTTGTAACAACTCAACATTATCTCCTTTTATCACAATGCCCCCCCCCTTCTTGGGTACCAGATGAATTGCACTAACCCAAGGACTGTCACTAATTGAATAAACCTACATCTCTCAATTTGAAGATTTCTTTCTTTACGACTTCCATTATGTTTTGGATCAACCTTCTTGGAGGTTCAATATATGATTTAGTATCATCCTATAAAGCTATGTTGTGCATACAAATGGAGGGATGGATTCCTTTTAGATCATAAATTGAATATCAGATTACATTTTTAAAAAGTTGAAGTTCTTTAAGTAATTTTTGTTCTTGTTCTTCAGTTAATTCAGAGTTAATAATTATAGGAGAAGTAGAATTTTAGTCTAGAAATGCATAACTGAACCTGATTAAAAGGGTTTTAGTTATACCTTCTTCTCCAGTGATGTAGTATTGTTTATCTCCTCTTCTTGTGATGTTTCTGAGGAAGTTAAACTTGCAACAGATGCATAAATGGTCTCATGAAAATCACTCTTAAGGTTTGTATTGTCATTGTCTTCTTTAAAATCATCCAAACTCGATTCAAAAAGATTTTTGTCATCAATTAATAGTGTGCCAATGTTGTCAATTGATAGAGATAGTCTTTTGTGCTTGATGCTTTCATTGCATCCTAAATTTTTTTTCTTTAGTTTCATCTCCAACTCTAAGAGTTCTCTATCATACACTATGCAACCAACGGTGCACAAAAATGGTTTCCCAAAAAGAATAGGATTTGTATGGTCTTCATTCATGTCAAAAAACCACAAACTCACAAGGAATATAAAACTTTCCTATTTGCACTGGTATATATTCAATAAATCCTCTTGAATATTGAATGGATAAATATTCTAGTTGGATAGCTGTAGAAGTGATTCATTTTCCCGAGTCAAGTCTGGCATAATAAAATGGGATCAAGCTTATGCTAGCACCAAGATCTGCCAAATCTTTATCAAAGGATGTGTATCCAATCTTGCAAGGAAGGGTGAATGAACCTAGATCATCTAATTTCTTTCGAAACCTATTTTGAATAATAGAGATAATTCTTTAAAAAATCATTACCATCTCTAATTGATCAAGTCTCCTTTTCTTTATCAATATATCTTTGAGGAATTTGGTACAATAATGCAGTTTAACAATTAATTCTACTAAGGGTGGTCGACATATATCATGATTTCCTCTTTGATGGTTGTGAAGTTCCTCCTGTGATGACTCCACTCCTCAAAGTCATCAAATTTCATGTTTCCCTTGGTTTCCTTTCTGGTTGACTAGGCAAGGGCCTTAAAGTTGCTTTTTGGCTAGAAAGGGCATGTTGAAAAGTTTGTTTCTCCAATATTCTTGTGTGAGTAGAAATTTCGTCCACTTTGGAAAAAGTTGGTGAATGACATCCTTCATAACATGTCCTTTTTGACAATACCCATCACTTTTCTTCATTTGAGATTAAACAAAATTCTCTAAGAGTGACTCTGAGTTGGACTTTGAGTATAGTTATTACTGATTGAAATTTTGGCTTGCATTGTTGTTGAAACTTGATGGATTGTTACCCATAGGCGGTCTATTCTCTATAGACAATTGTTGTTGGACATGTTTTTGTTGCAGATTCTGAGCATTGTTCTTATGTTGGGAGAAGTTGGGATGATCTCTCCAATTTGTATTGTAAGTATTTGAATAGGATTGTAGGGATGCTTGTTTCCTAAATTCTCTATTGTATGGTATTGTTCTAAGGTTTCCTCAGATTGGAAAAAAGGAGCATAGCATGTAGAAAATATATGCCCATGAGATTGACTTGTATCAAAAACTAAATTCACTTCTTGAACTGGTTGGGCGCTCAACTTTGCAAACTTCTGACATAAGACATCTAGCTTTTTTGCAATTAAGTCCATTGCATGAATTGTGTGCTTGCCGACTTTCTTTCCTAAAGTTGTGGTTGAAGAAGATGGTTGAATGCTTCTTTTAGGGATCCACTAGATTTTGATTTACTACCATATCTTCATTTATGGTATAGTCTATCTTATAAGATTTGTTCATTGAAGCACCATTTACAACAACATCAAGGGTCATACTTGTATTTTAGAATAAGCCATTATAGAAATTTTGTAATAAAAGTCAATTTCTTAAACCATGGTGTGGATAAAGACGTTGACGATTTTCCCACATGTCATACAAGGTCTTTTCATCCCTTTTGAGAGATTATGATGAGTTGGATCTTCATTTGTGCAATATTTCTTGGTGGAAAATATTTATCTAAGACAACTTTAAGGAGTTCCTCCCTTATGTTGATGGATTTTCTTGAAAAATAAGAAAGCCATGCCATGGATCTGTCTCTCAAGATGGAAGGAAAAAGAGCAAGTTGGAACCCATTAGTAGGAACACTAGTTATCTTGAACGTGCCGAGATACTACAAGAATTCAACAAAGTGGAGATTGGGATCCTCCATGGGTATCCCTCCAAATTTGTTCTATTGTATCATTTGCATGATAGTGGGACTAATAAAGAAATTGTTTTCTTTGATTTGTGGGCTATTGATAGCACTAATGATGTTTATTCCATGTGGAATAATGAATGTTAAGAAGATGTCTATCTTCCATGATTGGTTCTTTATGTATCATGATGTTTGGGTGAAGATGGTGGAGATGGAAGTGGTGAAGGTTGCAAATCCTCTAGATTTGATTGAGATTCACTTTTCCTTGCTCTCTAAAAGTTGCTAATAATACATTCAAATTCTAGATCTAGGAATGTGGAGGGTTCAAGATGTTGGTAAGGTATTCCCATAGATCCAATCATATGATGATTGACATGTCATAATTATATAAAAGGATTTGATTAATAACATATATATACATGAAATCTTCCAATTCATTTGTTTCACTCAGTTTCGAGATAATGAGGATACAAAGTGAATGTATAGAGAATTATATTACTCAATGATGTATGTTGTCCTAACCTTGTCATGAGATCATACATATCTTAAGAGTACGTATACATATTCTAATTATGTCCCTAATCAGCTGTTATTGTGGAAGGTTGATAGACAACAATAACACATAAGATCAGAGTGTGAGATGGTTGATGACTAAGTCTCATTAGTCATGATATGGCAATATCAAACCAAGAACACAGATACATGTTAGAGAATAGTGTATCAGGCAGACCCACCTTGAGAGTGAGACATGGTTTTTGTTGGTATGTATGCCATGAGAGCCAATCATGGGATGATTGGTGGGATACATTAAGATTGATTTGATAAACATCAAAGGCAAGCTTCCAATTCTTTCTGGTTCAGTCATATGAGATAGTGATAGAACAGATTGAATGTCTAGAGAATGATAGTACTCAATGACGTATGTCTTCAGGTTCAGGACCTAAATGATGAGATCATACCGATGCTAAGAGTTTGTACATTCTTGTTATGTCCCTAGTTGGATGTCATTATGGAAGGTAGATAAACAACAATGACACACAAGACTAGATTGTGGTGTTGGTTGATGACAGAATCTCATTAGTCATGATATAGAGATATCAAACCAAACACATAGGTACTTGTTAGAGAACAAGTGTACCAGACAGACCCACCGTGAGTTTGACACATGGAACCATGACATGGTAGTCACAGTCAGTACTCACAGTGATGGTGGTGAATGTGATTCTTTGACCTGAAATCACTACACTCAACACATGTCGTTGGGTACACTTTGACATCATCAAACGCAGTCCTGAAACATGGGTTGTTATAAAGGTGATGATTGGGTGGCTTTGACACATGGGGCTTTTGAGGGGTGAGTGATATATATGGGATTTGTCCCTCCCGAGGGAGCTTGATATCCATGACCACTTGATGAGTAGGATTGAGAAAGGCGCGCACGCATGTGTGAATCAGTATGTGATACTGATGTCATAACATATCTCTTCCAATCTACTCTGAGATCAAGAAAGTGAATGAACGTTGACATGATGACTGTTCCATGCCTCGAGTTCATTCGGGATATCAGTGATAAAGGAATTATACATTCACTGTAACACCATTCACGGATTGTAGGATTGAAAGTTGTTCTCCAACTTTCTATTTCACTTGGGTAGAAATGATGTGTGACTAGGCACCGCTCATTGCTTGTGAAGTCATAAGTGTTATGGACTTTCACTGCCAACGTGAAAAAGGACCTGCAGGGTCACACACATAGGATTTAGCCTGGAAGAGGAGTTTTGTCCACAAACTATGTTTAGATTGATTACTAAAGGAGTTTAGTAGTTCAATTAAACACTCAATTAATTGATAGCTCAAAATTATAGTATCCAAGGTGTTGGATCGATTGATTAGAGTATCAGATTGATTGAAACTGCAATTGACTGATTTGCACAAGTCTGCTGCTCCAACCGATCGGCTCATGAGATGAACTGATCGGCTCAGGTTGTTAAACCAATCGACTCATGGGATGAGACGATCAGCTCATGTGTCACCAAACGGTCGACTCAATTGTTGAACCGATCGGTTCGGATGACCAACCGAGATCGTTTGGAAAATATGAAGACTATTTTGTAAATATATTTGTTTCAATTGTACAAATTCAATTTGGACAAGGACTAATATTGGATTAGTTGGAAACAAAATTGGAAAATTAATTTGAGTTGGATCAGGACCGTGAACCGATCGGTTCAGGGTACCAACCGATCGGTTGGGATCCCCAAACGATCGGCTCAGGTCCAGCCGATCGGCTCAGGTGGTCGAAACGACCGTTTCAGTTGTGAAACGATCGGTTCAGGTCACACAGTTGGTTGTTTTTATGGAAAATCTCGAACCCTTCTACTCCTGCTTTAGTCCCGCATTTCCTGGGATAGAGAACCCTGTCCCATGACCCTCCTATATATAGGGGTATTGGGGGCTTCTCGAAGAACAAATCAGTGCAACCAGTTGCTCTGTAAAGTTGTCGTTCTCTCTGGTTTTGGTAACCGAGAGAGCCCAAGCAAGTGCTACCCGATAAGGGAGGCACCACAAGGGAAAGACAACTGCAGAAAGCGACTGGTAGCATGAGAGTGTGTTGGCGACTAGTACGCTGATAGGAGGGTGCGACTCCTTCCGATTCCTTGTGGGACAAGGAGATTGAAGTTCCAGGTGGTCCGTGTGGACTACTTCATAGGCAGGAGATTTCTGCCACTCGGAGGACAACTGTCAATCCCGACAGTCCCGGTGAGACCAGGAGTCGTCAGTCCCGGTGCGACCAAGAGCTGCACAGACACCGTCCAAGATCGGAGGTGAAGACCGTGCAAGGCGCGAGGTATTGTCGCTGAGCAAGCCTCGGGACAAGGTATGATTCCACAAACCATCCCTTTCCTATTGTATAGACGTTGACGCGTTTCCTTGTCATGGGTTTGGGGAGGAGAAAATTTTTGTTTCCGCTGCCTTTTCTGCCTCCCCTAAAACCCAACAGTGGTATCAGAGCCACGTCAACTGCTCTATACTTTAGGATTATCGATATGATCGATTTTGGTTTGTCGCCTTTATTTATTGCATACGATGTGAATAATATTGGCTTTATGCATGTCCAATCTTAAATCCAAAAATCCCTATATAACATATATGATATGTAATATTAATGCACTCGATACGCGTCACCCTTAAACGCATTTTGTGGTGGATGTATAGTGTGGTTATGGCCAATAAACCCTATCTGTGTATGGTTGTATGTGGTTGCTTGCATCTCGGTATGCGCACCAATCTTCCCTTCTCCTATTCCTGATGTAACTCAAAATAATTCGAGATTTCTTTCCTACCTTTTCTCCCCTCGAATGTAACTTGAGGTTTCTCCTTTTACAATGTAAAATAGGATAGAATTTTATTTCCTGTTATGTCGAAGAACGACATACATCCTGACGACAGCTGAGACGATCGGTTCAAGGGGTGAACCGATCGGTTGACGTTCCAGACGATCGGTTCAAGGAGTGAGACGATCGATTGATGACCGGTTCGAGGAGAGAGACGAGTGGGTGGTGGCCAGAAGGAGATGCACGACGACCAGGCGAACCGATCGGTTGGAGGAGCCAACCGATCGGCTGGTGGCACCCAGACGACCAGGCCAGGATGAGCAAGTCTTTCATGTGATGAGTTGATCAACTCAGATGGATAAAGCACAGAGATCATCTTGTACAGGTTTCATGTGATGTAGACCTAGATGACCGTGATTCCTATTGGCTCGAGGAATCACATTAGGATGGCCATAATCATTACTTTTATCGTTTTGCATGTTTTCTGTGGGATATAGCATGTATATGATATGTACTATATATTGTGGTGATTGGATATGTATATGTATATAAAACCAAATCCCTCATTAAATATTAAGTTTTAGATGCCTTCCAAATGCGACACACGTGAAAAGCTTGATCAACCAAGTGTGGGCATGCCCTAGCGTGGTGCACCGTCTATCTCGTGGAAGCATGAAGGATGAATGTGTGGGTCTACCCTAGGAGGGTGCATATTCATCGTGTTGGCTTTGGGTCAGACTTAACAAGGTGACCTAGATAGGATTTAGCACCTTGAGGCATGGAGATGCTCATGGCAATGAGTTGCATATGACATCTTATCAAGAGTTGCATATGATGCAATTGGCAAAAGTTGCCTACCTGAGAGATCTAAGTTGTGGGTGACAGCCCTAGCTGGTCCATGACTTAGAGGATTTCAGGATCTTGCCCACTAGAAGGTTGTACGCTGCAATCTTCCGAATTGATGGTGAGGGCTATCAATTTGAAGTAAAAGAGTGGGAGCGATAATTAATTAAAGGCCTAATTTTATCGTCAACTTTTCAAATCAATCAAATAAGTGAAAAATGAGTTTTGAACTAAAATTGCATATTTTCCTTTTGTAGTACAAATGGTAACAAACAATAATCACTTTTCTTTGCGATTGGTCCTTAACAAGGACAAGATGAATGGGACAAACTTCCATGACTGGTATAGGACATTGAGAATTGTTCTCACTCAAGAGCGCAAGCTCTATGTCCTGGATACTCTAGTTCTAGAGGAACCATCTCCTAATGCACCAAAGGCAAAAAGGGATGCTTACAAGAAGTATTCTGATGATGCCATTGATGCAAAGTGTTTGATGTTGTGCTCTATGAACCACGAGTTGTAGAGACAACATGAGAACATGGGTGTCATTGAGATGGTTCAGCATCTCAGGAACATGTATGAAGATCAAGCATGACAAGAGAGATATGATGTCTCAAGGGCACTGTTCAAGTGCGTCATGACAGAAGGATATCCAGTTGGTCCTCACACACTCAAGATGATTGGGTATGTAGAGAACCTGACAAGAGTGGGATTTCCACTGAGCCAAGAGTTGGCTACTGACGTGATACTGCAATCGTTGCCAGAATCATACAGTCAGTTTGTGATGAACTACAACATGAACAACTTTGATAGGCCACTGTCAGAGTTGTTGGGCATGTTGAGGACAGCCGAGACACAAATGAAGAAGGACAAGCCTAAGTCTGTGATGGTGATCACGGGAAAGAAAGGCAAGTCCAAGCGCAAGGGAAAGGGCAAAGCTAAGAAAGGTTCTGATGCTAGCCAAGAGTCCAAGTAGTCTTTAGCTCTCAAGGCCAAGGGAGGTGTGACCAAGAAAGGAAATTGCCACCATTGTCAAAAGACAAGACATTGGAAAAGGAATTGTCCTCTCTATCTGGAAGAACAAAAGAAGAAGGAGGCAACTGTCGTCTCCACATAAAGGTGTCATGGAAATAAACTTGTAACACTTTTTGAGGTATATGATACCAAGATGTAAAGTGTAAAGCACTCAATAAATGGGGCAAGTGTTGCCGCCATAGATAGGAGTACTTTAGTTTATTTTTCAGCCATTAAAGGCATGTAATAGAGTTATGAACTGCTATTTCATATTTGCCAATAGATAGAAACACTTTATTTTTACATATTGTATGACAATGATGGCAATCAATAAAGTTGATGTTTCATCCTTTAAAAGATATGATCTTTGTGGCAATGCCTTGTTTATCTTGTGGTATTTGATACACATAAGATAAAATGATACCTAAAGTTATTGATAACTCAAACAATCAAATTAGCATCAATCATGAGAAATTCATTTCTTTTTTCCATGTGATGGATAGATCTAGACTCTTTTGGTTAGAGAACCAGTAAGAGACATGAATATCTTGGACATGATTAATCAATCTTCACAAGTGGTAGTGGGAGAATGATTATCCTATTAGGTATAATACATGTGATGTATTTACATACCTATCGGAGCGAATGCTAATACTTCAAGTGGTGTTTAGAGAAATACCAATATGAATATCTTGAAATGTTCAAGGATATCATAGATGAAGTATGAATTTGGTAAAGTGTTAATTCTTGATGAGATCAATGAATGAAATACTTGGACCAAATGTTTGAGATTCTTGTGAGTGATTATGATAGTGTATCATAGTGAGCTCATGATTAATGCATAGTGATGTCTAAATCAAAAGGGAGTCATACTCTAAGGAGTTAGAGAATGATTATCATGTAACTGAATTCTTCTTAAATAATGAATACCCTACACTAATAAAGGACATTAAGAATCACAAGGGTTGTGAGTTCTGATATCCTTGACAGATACACCTCAATTATCTATGTGATGAGTTGGTCATGTGATGAATCAACTATCTAGATGAATATGAGGAAATAGATTTTGAGTTATGGTATATGACCATTACATCCTAAATGACTTCCATGTGAATCATAAGGTATGACCTTGATGGTAGCACCCATTGGATGGAAATCCATAAGTGCAAATAAGTCTTAAGTGTTAAGACACATGGATGACATTTTGAGAAGGATGATGCTTATTTATTGCAACTTAATGACTAAGACATTTGGCATATGGATACTAAAATCGCATTCCTATGAGGAATAAAACAAGGATGTGTACATGACACAACCTATAAGGTTTATGAATCCACAAATGTAAATGAAGTCTATAAGTTACAATGGACTAATCAATGTGATGATTGAGTACAAGCAACTTAGAATTGAATCTTTACTTTGATGATATAGTCAAAGGGTTTGACTAATATGTCAAAGATAAATATGGGATCTGCAATTTAGTGGGAGCGTATTCACATTCCACATGTTGATGTGAAATGGAAATGTTCTAGAATGGAAATCCAAAGTGGAAATTATCTTTAGGGAAGAAAGAGACATTTCCTATATGATAGGAATAGAGATCTATAGAGATAGTTCTCGAAAACCTCTTGACCTGGAAAAGAGAGAGCATACATTGGCAATCTGTACTGAAGGGTTCAGTATGCACAAATTCAGTGAGAGAAAACCTGTCCATGCTATATGGAGTTAGTATCCCAAGGCCAAGTGTCCAATTCTTATGAAGAATGGGAACACTATGAATAGATATGGATCTATCATGTATGTAATCATCCCATTATCTTGCATGTATGTACATGGAAAGAACAAAATGTATTTATCATCTTATATGTAGGACATGACAATATGATATGCTCATCCTGATAACTCGTATGTGGGACATGACGAGTGGATGATGTCTATTCCAGTAAGGGTTACTGGAATACCATGAGAACTTGATAAGTACTTGTGAAGTACTAGTTCTATGGAGATAAGGAAGAGTTTGATGTAAAGAGTTACATTGATGCGAACTTCCGAATGGACAGAAAAATAATCGCACAATATATATAGGATATATAAAAGTGAAAGTTTGTTGATAATTGGAAATGTTCCAATAAAGCCATTTAAAAGGAATTGTTGAGTATTCGTGTGTTAGAGAACAACAATGGATACTATATGGATCTAGGAGGTCATTGAGATGAACTTATAGATATTCTGGCCATTGATGACAAGTATGGAATCCTTGATCATGCAATGTGGCTAAAGGTTAGCAAAGGAATACTGGATCGCATATTACGACAGCTCAATCTCATACGTGTGACGTACAGTGAAGAGATGTGAGACATGCAATTGATACTGACTTTGGCAAGGTGTTTCCATAACTCACTATGTTGGCACAAGAGCACAGTAACATGTGGGACATGTTTGAAGATCACTATGAATATGATTCAAGGGTGATTGGCTCGTAGTGCAAGTGGGAGTCTGTTGGTATGTATGCCCTGAGAGCCAATCATGGGATGATTGGTGGGATACATTAAGATTGATTTGATAAACATCAAAGGCAAGCTTCGAATTCTTTCTGGTTCAGTCATATGAGATAGTGATAGAACAGATTGCATGTCTAGAGAATGACAGTACTCAATGATGTATGTCTTCAGGTTCAAGACTTGAATGATGAGATCATACAGATGCTAAGAGTTTGTACATTCTTGTTATGTCCCTAGTCGAATGTCATTGTGGAAGGTAGATAGACAGCAATGACACACAAGACTAGATTGTGGTGTTGGTTGATGACAAAATCTCATTAGTCATGATATAGAGATATCAAAACAAACACATAGGTACTTGTTAGAGAACAAGTGTACCGAACAGACCCACCGTGAGTTTGACAAATGGAACCATGACATGGTAGTCACAGTCAGTACTCACAGTGATGGTAGTGAATGTGATTCTTTGACCTGAAATCACTACACTCAACACATGTCATTGGGTACACTTTGACATCATCAAACGCAGTCCTAAAACATGGGTTGTTATAAAGGTGATGATTGGGTGGCTTTGACACATGGGGCTTTTGAGGGGTGAGTGATAGATATGGGATTTGTTCCTCCTAAGGGAGCTTGATATCCATGGCCACTTGATGAGTAGGATTGAGAAAGGCGTGCACGCATGTGTGAATCAGTATGTGATATTGATGTCATAACATATCTCTTCCAATCTACTCTGAGATCAAGAAAGTGAATGAACGTTGACAGGATGACTGTTCCATGCCTCGAGTTCATTTGGGATATCAATGACAAAGGAATTATACATTCACTGTAACACCATTCACGGATTGTAGGATTGAAAGTTGTTCTCCAACTTTCTATTTCACTTGGGTAGCAATGATGTGTGACTAGGCATCGCTCATTGCTTGTGAAGTCATAAGTGTTATGGACTTTCACTACCAACGTGAAAAAGGACCTGCAGGGTCACACACATAGGATTTAACCTAGAAGAGGAGTTTTGTCCACAAACTATGTTTAGATTGATTACTAAAGGAGTTTAGTAGTTCAATTAAACACTCAATTAATTGATAGCTCAAAATCATAGTATTCAAGGTGTTGGATCGATTGATTAGAGTATCAGATTGATTGAAACTGCAATTGACTGATTTGCACAAGTCTGCTGCTCCAACCGATCGGCTCATGAGATGAACCGATCGACTCAGGTTGTTGAACCGATCGGCTCATGGGATGAGACGATTGGCTCATGTGTCACCAAATGGTCGGCTCAATTGTTGAACCGATCAGTTCAGATGACCAACCGAGATCGTTTGGAAAATATGAAGAATATATTGTAAATATATTTGTTTCACTTGTACAAATTTGATTTGGACAAGGACTAATATTGCATTAGTTGGAAAAAAACTTGGAAATTCAATTTTAGTTGGATCAGGACAGTGACCCGATCGGTTCAGGGTACCAACCAATCGGTTGGGATCCCCAAACGATCGGCTCAGGTCCAGCCGATCGGCTCAGGTGGCCAAAACAAACGTTTCAGTTGTGAAACGACCGGTTCAGGTCATGCGGTTGGTTGTTTTTGTGGAAAATCTCGAACCCTTCTACTCCTGCTTTAGTCCCGCATTGCCCGGGATAGAGAACTGTGTCCCATGACCCTCCTATATATAGGGGTATTGGGGGCTTCTCGAAGAACAACTCAGTGCAACCAGTTTCTCTGTAAAGTTGTCGTTCTCTCTGGTATTGGTAATCGAGAGAACCCGAGCAAGTGCTACCCGATAAGGGAGGCACAACAAGGGAAAGACAACTACAGAAAGTGACTGGTAGCAGGAGAGTGTGTTGGCGACTAGTACGCCGACAGGAGGGTGTGACTCCTTCTGATTCCTTGTGGGGGCAAGGATATTGGAGTTCTAGGTGGTCCGTGTGGACTACTTCAGAGGTGGGAGATTTCTGCCGCTCGGAGGACAATTGTCAATCCTGACAGTCCCGGTGAGACCAGGAGTCGTCAGTCTCGGTGCGACCAGGAGCTGCACAGACACCGTCCAAGACCGTAGGTGAAGACCGCGCAAGGCGCGAGGTATTGTCGCCGAGCAAGCCTCGGGACAAGGTATGATTCCACAAACCATCCCTTTCCTATTGTATAGACGTTGACGCGTTTCCTTGTCATGGGTTCGGGGAGGAGAAAATTTTTGTTTCCGCTGCCTTTTCTGCCTCCCCTAAAACCCAACAGTTTTGTGGTCACAATCATCTCTCATAGTGAAGGTGGTGATGTTAATTCTCAGACCTGAAATCACTGCACTCATCACATGTCATTGGGTGGACTTTGACATCATCAAACGCAATCGTGAAACATGGGTTGTTATAACAGTAATGATTAGGTGACTTTGACACATGGGGATAGAGTGTGAGTGATAGATATGGGATTTGTCCCTCCTATTGAAGTATGATATCCTAGCCACTTGATTAGTGAGATGAAGAAATGCATGCACATGAACATGTGAATCAATATATGATATTAAGGTCACATTATCTCAGACAGTCTGCTCTTGGTTCAAGAAACATGGATTGAATGTTGAGAGGCAAGTTCATCTTGGATACCAGAGACAGAGGAATTATAAAATCACTACAACACCTTACACAGATTATAGGTTGAAGTTGTTCTCCAACTTTCAATTTCACTTGGGTAGCGCTGATGTGCGACTGGGCACCACTCTTTGCTTGTGATGTCATAATCTAGTTATGGACATTCACTACCAATGTGACGTGGTACATATAGGGTCACACACATAGGAACTCATCTAGAAGAGGAGTTTGATCTTGAATGACAATTGGATTGATTACAAAAGTGTTTAGGTATTCAATTTACACAACTGATTGCTCAATTGGTTGACCAGGTGTGCCAAACAACCATCTCAGTGGGTGAGACAGCTGTTTGGCAATCCGGATGGGTGTCTCAAGTATTTGAAATGACCGTTTAGGGGTCAGGTTGATCAAAAAACAAATTGGCTCAGTTCTTCCCTTGAACCGACTAGTTCAATGTGATTGAACCGACTGGCTCGACTCAACTCACCAGACGACCATCTGGATGAGTGATATGGGATCTCACTTGGGTGATACATCCCCGTTGGGTTGAAAAAAGGTTCACAATGTGTCCTGAATAGTTTTGTTTGTTCTTTACTGGAGGAACAAGGAAATTAATATGAGATATTAATTAGATTCAAAATAGCCAAATTCATTTCAGATTGAAAACTACCAAATGACCGTTTGGCAGTGTGAGATGACTCTCTTGCACACCAGATGACCGTATGGGTGCGCAAAGTACCTGTTTCAACTATTGCATGTTGTGAAAATTCATGATCTTTCAGTTCTTTCCACTTCCGCACATTAATGTGATATCGGATAGCAACTGGGAACCTTGACCCTAGCCTCTACTATAAATAGAGGGGTATTAGGGGCTTCCCAGATCACAACACAACACAAATAACTAAGAATTCATTCCTCTGACAACTGTTATCCTCTCTGGTTGTGGTAACCAAGAAAGCCCGGGCAAGTCCTACTTGAAAAGGAGGGATAGAAAATGGGAGAGAACAACTGAGAAGTTGTCATTGTGGAAGAGTAGGTTGGTGACTAGTACACTGACGGGGAGGACAATTATTTCCTATTTGTTCTTGGTGAATGACATGAGTTCTAGTTGGTGTGTGTGGACTACTCCAGAGGTAGGAGTCCTTTGGCTGCTGCTCGGAGGGAAAAGTCAACCTACAGTCTGTGGCCTGACCATAGGAGCATTGCAGAAGCCATCTTGTTTGTTGTTCATGGTGAAGACCAGAAGCTGCACAACCTCCGTCCAAGAGAAACTTATCAGCAGTTGCAAAGAACCAAGTTTTGTCACTGGACTTTCTCTAGGATCAGGTATAACTCACAAAAACCATCATTCCTATTTCATAGTAGTTGACGCAATCTTGATGTTATGGGACTATAGATAGATACAAGTTTTTGCTTCTGCTGCTATACTCTATGCCTGTATTTCCCAACAATTATATCAGAGCCAGGTTAATTTATTATGTTTTAGGATGATTGATATGATCAGATTTTTAGTTTTATCATTTATTTACTACGTATGATGCAGATATTTAAATTGCTCTTACTATGTTTTAGGATAATCAATATGATCGAATTTTTAGTTTTATCATTTATAAATTACATATGATGTGAATATTTAAACTGCTCTCATATGCATATTCGATCAAAGACTACATAATCCCAAACTAATATATATATATATATATGTATATATATGTATATATGCATGTATATATATGTATATATATATGCATATATATATATATATGTGTGTTTGTATATATATATATATATGTATATATATATATCTATATATATATATATATATCTCTCTCTCTCTCTCTCTCTCTATATATATATATATATATATGCAATTTACACACGTCACCTTAAAAGTGATTTTGATGGTGGATGTGTAGCGTGGTTTTGGCCTAAACCCTTTATCTATGTGTGGTTGGATAGTTTGGTTCTTATTTATCTCAGTCTGTGCATTGAGCCTCTACCTCCCTCTTTCCAATATACAGTTAATGCTTTCCGACCTTTTCTCCCCTCGAATGTAACTCACGGTTTCTCTAATTCACTATAATAAAGTTGAAATAGAATAGTTTTTTTTTCTTGCAACGATGTTGAATATGTTCATCGCCGGTTGAAGATGACTAGTTTGTGAGACAAGCCGACCGTTTGGAGGATCACGGAGGATAGAGGACGATGGAACCATACGACCACCTGGTGGGCCCAACCAACTATCTAGAAGGAGTCCAGACATCAGTTGGATAGGATGCCATACGACCGTACCTGGAGGAACAACTGACCGTTTGGAAGGAGTCCAAACATCAGTTGGACAGGAGGAGCAACCGACTGGCCAAGAGGTAAGACAATCAATTTAAGGGTTGAACCGATCTAGCCAGATTGGAAAGCACAGATCTACATCAACCGCAGGATCATACATGTGATGTGAACATTGACCTAGGTGGTAGTAATTCATTATGTCTCCAAGGAATTATAAGTAGACATGGCCATAACCGTCGCCTTTTGTTTTATATTGTATGTTTACATTGTGGGATATAACATGTATATGATATATACTATATATGTGGTGATTGAATACAATATATGTATATATATGATATATATAAAACCCCCCAACAAACATATTAAGTCTAAGATGCTTTCAAATAGCAATACACATGAAAAACTTATTCGACCAAGCGTAGGTTACGCCAAAGCGTGGTGCGCCATCTACCTCTTGGAAGTTGGATGGTAGTAATGCAGGTGGCGCCAAAGCGGGGTGCATTATTATCGTATTGGCTATTGGGCCAGGATGAACTGGTGATTCTCAAAGAGTCTGGGACCAGAAGCATGTAGATAATTATGGCAAAGAGTTACACATGTCATCTATCCAAGAATTGCATTTGATGCAACTAGCATGATTTCCTACCTTAAGGATTGATTATGGGCGCTTGTGTAGGCTGGGTAATAATTGAATAATTTTGGATCTTGGCTCATTAAAAAATTGTTTGATGCAATTTTCCTAAATTGATACTTGAGGGTTGTCAATAAGAAACAAAATAATGAGAACGATAATTAATTAAAGACCTAATTATTATGGCCCAAATTTTAATCGAATCAAATTAAATCAAAAAATTGAGTTTTGACAAAATTGCAAACTCTTTTGTAGAATCAAATGGCCACACCAAACAATAACTTTTCTCTGCAATCGGTCCTTGAGAAGGAAAAACTTGTTGGGAACAACTTCCACAACTGGTTCAAGATGCTGAGAATTGTTCCCACACATGAGCTCAAGCTCTATGTCTTGGAAACTCCAGAACTGGAGGAACCTGCTCAAAATGCTCCAAGTGCTGACAAGGATGCTTATAAGAAGCATACTAAAGATGGTGTGGATGTCAAGTGTTTGATGCTTTGTTCAAGGAACCATGAGTTGTATAGGTAGCATGAGAACATGGTGTCATTGAGATGGTCACACATCTCAAGAACATGTATCAAGATCAGAAAAGACAAGAGAGATATGATGTCTCCAAGGCAATATTCAAGTGCAACATGATAGAAGGAGATCTAGTAGGTCCTCATGTACTCAAGATGATTGAGTATGAGGAGAACCTCACTAGACTGGGATTCCCCTTGGGTCAAGAGTTATCCATTGACATGATTCTGCAGTCCCTACCAAAGTCATATAGTCAGTTTGTCATGAACTACTACATGAATGACTTTGACAAACCGTTGACAGAGTTGTTGGGCATGTTGAGGACAGCTGAGACACAAATAAAGAAAGATAAGCCCAAGTCTATGATGATGATCAACAAGACAAAGGGCAAGTCTAAAGGCAAAGGTAAGAAGAGTTCTAAATCTATTAAAAATCCCAAGTCTTCAGATCTCAAGGAAAAAGGTCGAGTAAAGAAACAAAGTGGCAATTGTCACCATTTTCACCAGCCTAGACATTCGAAGAGAAATTACCCATTCTGGTTAGAGGAACTAAAGAAGAAGAAGGATGACACTGAGGCCTCCACTTTAGGTATGAACAACATAAGATAAATTTGATTACTTCTTCATTTTGGTATGTGATACCAAATAGAGATCTGACATACTGATGTGCATGATCTGACAAGAAGTAAATACCTTCATGGAAGGACAAAAATGGACAAGGCGAAGCAAATGTTGCAGAATCCAGAGTCTGCATTTGAATTTTTTTTAGCACAATGGGCATGTAATAGAGTTATTAAAACTGCTATATCATTATGCCATTAGAATAGAAACATTTTCTTTATGCATCTTGTATGGACAAGGATAATTATCAATAAAGAATTACTAGTGCTTCTATTTCAAAGGTATTATCTTGCATGGTATTTTCTCTAAAGCATCTTGCGATATTTTTATGAAATGATCCAAAGAAGAATGTTTATATTATTTATACCAAAGGAATATAATTGATAACTCAAGATTATCATTTGCATTAATCATCTTGTATGAACACATACGAAATTCATACCTAGATTACATATTGATGTTGTTGTAGATTCCCTTGGCTATTGAAACTAAGGAAACATGCAAGTATTAGTCTCACACAATATGCCATGACGTACTTCACTAAACGTAGTGGGAGGATAAAGCTTTCATTATACCTTATGCATACGATGCATGAAGATATTATGGAATGAGTGTTATAACTAATACTTCATATTCATTTATTGGTAATATGATGATATGTACCAAATGAAATGAAAGAATTAATCTCTTAAAAATGTTAAAGGAGATTGTAAAATGAAAGTATCAAGATACTTAGATATGATCAAATGTTGAAATATTTTACATCAATACCTTGAGTACCTTCAGGTATGAATTGTGATAATGTATCACAAGACAAATCCATCTGAACATAATGATGTGTCAGAATGGAGGAATTGTACCATGATGAGTCATGATATTAATCTAATATTCTTATATTCTCACAAATATATGCCTATCACTAAAAAATGTACCACATGAATGGTTTTTAGACATCATATATGATATGATATGATATGATATGATATGATATGATATGATATGATATGATATGATATGATATGATATGATATGATATGATATGATGTGATATGATATGGTATGATATGATATGGGAATGTCCCAAACTGTCTAAAGGATTTAAACATACATTAACAAAATAGTTTCTTGAGAAGGTTTATCCATAAATCGTGATTGTTGAAAGTTACTATTAATCCCTATCCAATATCAAAATTATTTTGTTAATAGGATATTTGAGTTCCTAAAGATTTAGTGGGAGTTAAAGTAATACTAAAAGTGTTTGAGGCCAACAAAGAGGTAGAATGAGAAAAATGAGAATCACAAGTTGTTGTGGGATCTTAGGTTCATCATATAACACAAAACAAAATAGTTATAGTAAAAAAATCTAAGATTGGAGGATTATGAATCCAACGATTTGGATGGGTTGGTCATAAAGGATGAGCCAACTAGTCAAGTAGCAGCAATTTTTGAGTAATATGTGATCCATGTAAGATAATCAGATAGGACCTTGATAGTGCCACCTAAAGGGGTAATACCCAAAAGGTGCAATAGGTATTATGACCAAGACCTACATTGATAACATAAAAAGATATATTGGTTGAATAAATCAAGTTCAAGTTGTTGGACATGATAGATATTCCTTTACCAATGCCAGGCTTGTTGTTGTAGTTAGAATGAACTATGATATTTTACATATGAAGATGGAAACCAAATTCCTTAAGGGAATACATCAAAGGATGTGTACGTGACACAACCTAAAGGGTTTCATAACTTCATCAATGAAAATTAAGTCTATAAAGTACAAAGTTCAATCTAGGATTGAAACAAGCAACTCAGAAATAGGGTCTTTTGACTTAATAAGATAGTTAAAGAGTTTGACTTGAATGAAGACAAAAGATGAAATCTGTGATTATAGAAGATTTAGTGGGAGGATATATGAATATTCCACATGTGATGAGGAATGAAATCTCAATAGTGTGAATATTGAGATATCCCATTAAAACTCCATCAATGAAGAATTAAGTGAATCATCTTATGAGATAAGGACCAATTTATGAGATAGTTATTGAATGTTTCACAGTGGAAGGCTGATTGCATAAAATATCAATGTTTGAAGGAGTTCAACACAGATGGATTCAATGAGAAGAGAATTCGGATTAGTGTCTCATGAACCCAATATTCCTATTCTTGTGAAGAATGGAATTGTCATGAATAAGATTTCATGGGCCAAGCCCAACAATGGATCTATCATGAATTCTATAAATGTACTTATCCCATATAATCTTGTATTAGACATTACAAAATGATATAAATTCCAACAAGGGTTATTGGAAAGTTATTAAAGATATCCATTAGTACTTAATAAGGGACTAAGGATAGTTTGCTTATCAATGATGATATCAATAAAAGAAAGAGTTGAATGTAAAGAGGTACATCGATTCAAGCTTCCATAATGACAAAAGTGATCACAAATTAAAATATGTTTGAATTAAAAGAATAAGTGATGATCATCGAAAGGTTCTGAAATAATAGCCATTAAATGATATTCTACATTAGAATCTAAGTACACTTGTGTTGTGAACACAGAGTGATACTATATGGATCTAAAAGTTCATATGATGAATTAATATATGTCCAACTATCGATGACATAGTAGAAATACTATCACAATAATGGAGGTAATTGTTAGGCAAGGAATATTAGATACATTATTACGACAGTTTCATCTCAGAGCAAAGAGATAAGAAACATGCAATAAACTAAATATAAACAAAGTGTTTCTAACCCGTAGAAAAGGCATTAGCGCAGTAGAAGCATGTTGGACATGTTTAGATCACTAAGGATGAGATTCGTTGGTGATTGGATCTAAGTGCAATTGGGTGTCTGTTGGTAAGGTATGCCTGTAGAGCCAATCATATGATGATTGACATGGCATAATTACCTAAAATTATTTGATTAATAACATATTGGAAAGCTTCCAATTCATATGTTTCACTCAGTTTTGAGACAATGAGGATACACAGTGAATGTCTAGATAAATCTATTACTCAATGAAGTATGTTGTCAAGTTCCTAACCTTGTGATGAGATCATACAGATGTTAAGAGTACATATACATATTCTCATTATGTCCCTGATCGGTTGTTATTGTGGAAGGTTGATAGACAACAATAACACATAAGATCAGAGTGTGAGATGGTTGATGACTAAATTTTATTAGTCATGATATGGCAATATCAAACCAAGCACACAAATACATGTTAGATAACAATGTATCAGAATGATCCACCTTGAGAGTGACACATGGCTTTGTGATCACAGTCATCTCTCATAGTGAAGGTGGCGATTGTGATTGTTAGACCTAAAATCACTACACTCGTCACATGTCATTGGGTACACTTTGACATCATCAAACACAATACTGTAATATGGGTTGTTATAACGGTGATGATTAGGTGACTTTGACACATGGGGATAGACTGTGAGTGATAGATATGAGATATGTCCCTCCTACTAGATTATGATATCATGGACACTTGATTAGAAAGACTGAGAAACGCATGTGCATGAATATGTGAATCAATATATGATATTGAGGTCACATTATCTTAGATAGTCCTCTCTTAGTTCAAGAAACATAGGTTGAAAATTGATAGGATGACCAACCATGCCTTGAGTTCATCCTGGATATCACAAATAAAGGAATTATACAATCACTACAACATCTTACACAGATTGTACATTGAAGTTGTTCTCCAACTTTCCATTTCACTTGGGTAGCACTGATGTGAAACTAGGCACCAATCTTTGCTTGTGATGTCATAAGATAGTTATAGACATTCACTACCAACATGCCATCGGATCTATAAGGTCACACACATAGGAACTCATCCAAAAGAGGAGTTTGATCTTGAATGACAATTGGATTGATTACTAAAGTGTTTAGGTATTCAATTCACGCAATTGATTGCTCAATTGGCTGACCAGGTCTGCCAAATGACCATCTCACTAGGTGAGATGACCATTTGGGAAGCCAGACAAGCATCTCACTTCCAATTGTACATTCATCTATCGTAAAGAGACAAACATATCCCGCCTATGGCACACTAAGGAACTCAACTGTGCCCTTTTTGTTGGAAGAGAAGAAGACTTCCTACTAAGCGCATCATCTACCGCGTTTGCCTTACTAGGATGATACTCAATGGTGCAGTCATAATCATTGATCAGCTCCATCCAGCGACGTTGTCGCATATTCAACTCACTCTGTGAGAAGATGTACTTCAAGTTCTTATGATCCATGAAGATTTGACACACTTCCCCATAAAGATACTGTCTCCAAATCTTCAACGTGTGGACCACCGCTGCCAGCTCTAAATCATGTGTGGGGTAATTCTCCTCATGTTTCTTAAGCTGTCGCGAAGCGAAAGAAACCACATGATCCTCCTGCATCAGCACACATCATAGGCCTTTCTTGGAAGCATCGTAGAAAACCACATAGCCTTTCCCCAGCTCTGGCAGCACCAGCACTGGAGCACTCGTCAGCTTCTCCTTCAAACTTTGGAAAGCTTGCTGACAACGATCATCCCAAACAAAAGGCACGTCCTTCCTGGTCAACTTTGTCAATGGTAACGCGATCACACTAAAATCCTTTATAAACTTTCGGTAGTATCCTGCTAAGCCCAGAAAACTACAGACTTCTATTGGCGTCTTGGGTTGTGCCCATTCTGCCACTGACTCCACCTTATTGGGATCCACTTTGACTCCTTCAGCAGATATCATGTGCCCTAAGAATGTCACTTCCTTCAACCAAAACTCGCACTTACTGAACTTAGCATAAAGCTGGTGTTGACGAAGAAGAGTCAACGCTTGTCGAAGATGACGTTCATGTTCTTGACTGTCTCGACTATAGATCAAGATATCATCTATAAAGACTACGACAAACTGGTCTAGGAACGGACGGACCACTCTGTTCATAAGATCCATGAAAGCAGCAGGCGCATTGGTTAGCCCAAACGGCATAACCACAAACTCAAAGTGACCATACCTCGTCCTAAACGCTGATTTTGGTATGTCATCATCTTTGATCCTTAACTGATGGTATCCAGACCGTAGCTCTATCTTTGAGAACACTATAGCGCCACACAACTTATCAAACAGATCATCTATCCTCGACAATGGGTACTTGTTCTTGATCGTGACTTTGTTTAACTGCCGGTAATCTATACACAACCGCATCGATCCGTCCTTCTTCTTAACGAACAAGACTGGAGCACCCCAAGGCGATGTGCTTGGTCTGACGAAACCTTTGTTCAACAACTCTTGTAACTGCTTCTTAAGTTCTGCCATCTCTACTGGAGCCATTCTATATGGTGTTTGTGCAATTGGCTGCGTTCTCGGTACCAGATTGATCTCAAAATCAATCTCCCGAGGTGGGGGAACATCAGGAAACTCATTGGGAAACACATCCACGAACTCCCGGACAACCGTCACCTCCTCAAGACTAGGGCCTTTTGCCTTGGTATCCACAACGTGAGCTAAGAACGCCTTACAACCTTGCCACAACATCTTTTCTGCCACCATAGTTGACACCAAACACGTTGGAAGAATCTTCCTATCTCCTTGGAAGATCCACTTTTCTCCACCGTCATCACACACTGCCTGCTTGGAACCACAATCCAACATGACCTTATACTTCTCTAAGGTATCCATCCCAAGGATCACATTTAATCCATGCATATCAAGTGGTATAAGATCCACTTGTATGTTGTGTCCCGAGAAAGATAGGGCACAAGATGGACACTCTTCTTGAAGTATCGAAGAACCATCGAGAGGGGTTTCTAGCAACATGCTATCTTTCTTACAACTAACAGGTAAAGGACAATCAACAAGCAGACTATGTGTGATAAAAGAGTGTGTAGCACCTGGGTCAACCAAAATAGATATAAAGCAAGAAGAAGACAAATCTTTGGTTTATTTCGAGACATTAGAACAACATAGCGAGCATATGCAGATTGTACTCAACACACTGTGAGAAAATCAACTCTATGGAAAATTCTCAAAGTGTGAGTTCTGGATAAAGGAAGTGATGTTTCTGGGTCATGTGATTTCTGTCGAACATATAGTTGTTGATCCTACAAAGGTAGAAGTTGTGACCAAGTGGAAAGCTCTGAAGAATCCCTCAGCGATTTGTAGTTTCCTCGACTTAGCAGGTTACTATCGAAGGTTTATTAAGAGATTCTCTAAGTTGGCCTTGCCTTTAACCAAGATGACGCGAAAGGAGGTCAAGTTCTCTTAGACACCAGAATGTGAGAACAGTTTCCAAAAGTTGAAGGAGTGTTTGACTTCTACTCTCGTTCTTGCCTTGCCTATTGAAGGCATACCCTATGTCATCTACACTGATGCTTCTAAACAAGGCTTAAGGCATTTTTTGATGCAAGATAGAAAGGCGATCACCTATTCTTCCCGCCAATTGAAATGAATGAAACTAATTGGCCTACACATGATTTAGAGCTTGCTGCCATCGTTCATACTCTAAAAATCTGGTGACACTATCTCTATAGTGTGAAGTTTGAAGTTTTCTCCGACCATAAAAGCTTGAGGTACTTGTTGACACAGAAGGATCTGAATCTACAAAATCAAAGGTGAATGGAATATCTTAAAGATTATGACTTCACCATCACCTATCATCTCGGTAAAGCAAAAATCATAGCTTATACTTTAAGTCACAAGAAGGATGCCATTTGTGCTACTCTGAGATGTTTGGTGCGAGAAAATCTTGAATATGTGACTAGTTGGCATCCTCAACCTATGAATTCAGTGGACGAAGACAAGTTGTGTGTCCATATGTCTAGTTTGACTGCTACACCGACTTGGATCTCAGAAGTCATTGATGCATAGTTGGAAAGATCTGAGATGAAAGAGATGAAGGCCTTGACCGAGAAACTACAATTTGACTTCTCTGTCGAAGTGGATGATGTTGTCCGCTTTAGACAAAGGTTGTGGATTCTTGATGTAGGTAATCTAAGATAAAAGGTGTTGAGTGAAGTGCATGCGTCCAAGTACAATATTCATCCTGACACAATAAAAATGTATAAAGACTTACAATGAAGCGTTTGGTGGATGAACATGAAGAATGATATAGCTCTGTTCGTCACGAAGTGCTTGAAATGTCAGCAAGTCAAGACCGAACATCAATGACCTGGTAGTCTTCTTCACCCTCTTGAAATTCCAGAATGGAAGTGGGAGAAGATCACAATGGACTTTGTTATTGGTTTCCCCAAGTCCAAAAAAGGTTATGATGTTGTTTGGGTGGTTATTGATCAGCTGACAAAATATGCTCATTTCTTGTCTTTCAAAACCAATTATAAAGTTTCAGATATGGCTCACTTATTCATTGAGTGGATCGTACGCCTGCATGGAGTACCTGATGTAATAGTTTTTGATCATGACCCAAAGTATACTTCTCATTTATGGGGTCAAATTTAGGAGGATATGGGTAGTGACTTGCATTTTAGTTTTGCTTACCACCTTCATATTGATAGTCAATCTGAGAGAATAGTTCAGATTCTGGAGGACTTGCTTCATGCTTATGTGATGTATTGGGGTGGTGCATGGGATCGGTATCTGCCATTAGCTGAGTTTGCTTACAATGATAGCTACCAAGCTAGTATTTGTAAGGACCCTGACCTCTGTTTTGGGCTTACCTTGTTTGTTTTGCCTAAACCTTATTCTTAGTTGCTTGCTAATCACCTTTAGTGATGATTAGGGTTTGCTTGTGTTTTGTTGAGAGTCAGTGGTGCTACTTGAAAAATAACATAAGTTAGGGTTGATGGGTAGGTTTGTCACCTAGAAAGATATCTTTCTCTCTTTTTGCTTCCTCTAGAGTTGAGAGGAAGGTTTGGGCTCGTGCCTTGAGTTGTCCTGGGCTTTGTTGAAGCTCTGTTGGGCTTGGTTGAGCCTTGTTAGGCCTTGCCTTGCTTTTAGGATCCCTGTATCAGACAAGGGATGCCTTGTGTCAACCATGGGGTATCGCCCATTGGTGTGTCGGCCAAGATGGTGGTGGTGTGTTGACCTTTGACTTTGTTGACCTTCTTGCTTTGGTTGTGTCACCCTAGCTTGTACATGTGGCCGATCCTTGGTTGAGTGGTGGCATGGCATGTGCATGAGGTTTGCAAGGTGGCAAGACGTTGGACATGTGTCCCCAAAAAGGGTGACACCTTGCCTTGGTTTCCCTTTGATCCTCATCTATATATACCTTGCCCTTCTCTTCCTTAGGAACCCTTTAGCTCTTTGTTGCTCCTCTCTTCCTTAGTTCACGATACACCTCTCCCTTGCAACCTTGGTGGCCGATACCCTTGGAGGAGCTAAGGTTAGTGGCTGATCTCTTTGAAGGAGTTCTCTTCTTCTTCCTATAGCTTGGTGGCCGAACCATAGGTGAACCTTGTTTCCTTGGTAAGCATCTTCCCTCTCTCCTTAGCATCTTCTTCTCCATCTTGCCTACTCTTCGGCCATGGTGGTTATGCTTCTCGTTCCTTTTCTTGAGGTTGCCGAAAGTGGTGTGTTTGGAGCCAGGAGCTTGAAGCTTGGAGCTTGAGGAGTTTGCTTAAGGCAGGTTACATAACTTATAACCCTAGCTATACTACTTTCTTTATGTTGCATGAATCATATATGTGGATGAGCGGCCATTGCATGTTATGTTCCTTGCTCTCGTACATGTTGTTGATCTTATGGATATAGTAGGCAGGAAGTTGTTAATGTTGTTGATGGTTTATATGCCTTTGGATCTAGTTGGCCGAACCATAGTTTGGGGTTTTTCTTGTTGAGCAATACCCCTTTCTCTCGAGTTTTGAAAAGTGAGTTTGAGCTCTAGTAATGTGGGCAATACCCCTCTCTCATTTAAGTTGAGAGGTGAGTCTATATTCTAGTTGCTTGGGCAACACCCTCCTCTCACCATGGATTTGAGAGGTGAGCTCTTGGATAGGTTGATCCTTGTTGTTGCCCGATTTGTGATAGAGGTTGTGCAAAACCCCTCTCTCTTGGTTGTTGAGAGGTGAGCCGATCTTCTTTATCAATTAGGGTTTGGTGCCCTTGTGCTCGAGGTTTACGATGACCTTGTCGGGTTGAGCCTTGTGCCTTGCACACTATGTCCTTTTTATAAGTGCTGCCCGAAAGCCTCTTGTCTAGAGTTTTACCCATGGACGATATACCTAGTTGAGAGGGTTGTTTTGATGCCCGTTATGGCCCTCTTGACCTTGATGATGACCTTGGGCGATATGCCTTGACCTAGAGGATCCATTGACCCTATAGATGTTGCTCCTTGGACGATAGAGTGCCTAAGTGGATATACCTAGTTGAAGTTAGGCTGGTGCCCAATAGGTTTTGATCGAGATGACCTTGCCTAGTCAACCTTGGCCGATATGATATGACGAGCTTGGTGGCTTGGTGGCCGATATGACAAGTGCATAGTAAACCCTAGTTAGTATCCTAGTAGTGGCCGATATGAGTAGCTTGACCTAGATGGACGATAGGTATGTGTCGGGCATGGGGTTGTGTTGCTTGACGCACTCCTAGTGGAGTTGGCCGATATGCCGTTTGAGTAACCAACTGGTCCATGAACGATATGCAACCTTGGGCGATAGGGTGCCCTGGCCGATATGAAGGACTCTTGGATGATATGGTAATTATAATGAGGGTTGGCCAAGAGAGGAACCCTAACCCTTGTGCACGATAGAGCCCTTGGCTGATAGCATCTGTTGGTGCACGATACACTATCTGATGTGGTTGCCCGACACCTCTTTAAGCTGGTGTTTCCCTATTGCACGATAGGGTGAAGTGTTGTTGTGGATGATATGGTGGTAAGTATGTCTTAGGGTTGGAAACCCTAGCCGATATGTTTCGGTGAGGGTTATGACCGTACCCGATACCCCTTCTAGTGAAGGTTGGCGCTACCTGCCACACCTATAGTGAGGGTTGCAGGAGCTTTTGATGAGGGTTCTGGTAACCCAGAAAACATAGCTGATAGTTCTTTATCATGTGATCACATCTCTAATGATAAAGATAAGATAAATGATATGGTTTAATCACCTTGTATCCTGCATCTATGTTAATAAGGGGTTATGATGATAGGTTGTGAACCAGGAAGCTTGGAAGGGTATGATGTTGCTACCCATGATAATATGACACATGTGTATGATTACAAGTATGGGGGCATGATATATGCTCATGATTGATAACTACACTATGATTGATACAGCTTGTGTTTTGAATAATCCTGGATGTTGTCTATGTTTGATAGCATGATAATCCTGAAAATCTATGATGGCATAAGTTATCTCTCTGGATGTTTATACTAACCATGTAGGTATAATATGTGAATTCATAGCCTGGTAAGAGCTATGAGATATATTTGCTTTGAATAACACCATGCGATGATATTCCTTGTAATGAGATAACAAGTTGATGGGTCTGAAGACCTGATATAAGGCTGAGTGCCTAGTTGAGGTGTTATCCTCTGATGATGAGATAAGGGATGCGTTCCCAGAATACCGATGCATGATTATGATGCCTTGAGAGGAGGGATTGAGGTCCCAGGACAGTATGATGATGGCAATAATGATGTAATTCTATAAGGTTATGTTTATACTTTGGTTGCCTCAAAAATTGGATTAAAATATACTAATTAATTATAGATGAACATACCATGTAGTTTGCCTTGGCCATAGATCCATCATCGTCAGTATCATGGTGATGGTGAAACAGGTTTATCCTGCGGGATTTACCTGGAGCACATATTTTTGAATATGCGAGGTTTTCCCCTAGCCTAAAATAGGAGGAATCTGAGTACCACTGTGAATATATGTAGCATGGTGAACACACCCATGGTTGAGAATACGTGATGATGAGCATGATGCGTTCACGGCTCGGATGTATATACTAGCACCTATGACAAGGTGAGCTAGAGTTATGGGTAGCTTGCGGGGCTGACCCGGAGGCCGAGGCCCTATAATCATAAGACTGCGGTCTTGCTTGATGATTCATGTACTGACCACGAGAAGGTGAGGTCATGGAGTCCGGATCTCCTTAGACCTTATATGGCACCAGATTGGGCTTCTCACCCAATGGTTGGACTTGAGCAGGGATGGCTCACTTCCTCAGGGCATAATAAAATGTAATCCAGCCGAATAGTATATCTTGATTAGAGTAAAACATGGAACTTTGATTGAGGCCTTGCTTATATAACTGATCTTGTTATGCCTTGTAGTTACGTGTATGAACTTCATATTTTATGATAAGTTCTTATAAAGCTTATCTTGTCAATCATGTTCCATAAAGAAATATTTGGTTATATGCCTACTGGATATCTGGGTAAGAATGATGGGAATAATGGTCTTGCTCAGTGTACCGTACTTGTTATACGCTTTATCAGTTATCTACTTTTATTGCTTTAACCTTCTGAGGTTTTATAGTTTCGGTGAAGAGTTATGTTTCTCGCTGGGACTGTGTGTCTCACCCCGCTGGTTTACACCCTTTTTAGGTGATCGCACAAGACGTGGTGGTGGTCGTGAGGTTGCGGCCGAGCAGCAAGAGGAAGAGCAGTAGAAGGCAAGAGATGGGCATGCTGCTGTTTTGGTGATTTTGTAGTAGAGTCCTAGAGTCATCCCTGTACTCTCAGGTCCTTGGAGGTGTTTTGACGACACTTCACGATGCATAACTGTTGTACTTTTGTATATCCTGCCGATGGCCTTGTGTGGCCTGTTATGTACATAAATAGGTGATGAACTCATGTGCTGACAGGACAGCTGGTTCCTTTAAGTTGTGGGCATATGTCAGTTTTGTAAAGTTTATATAACATGTTTCGATGCAGGATCTGGATGCAAAAGTTCTCTTATGTATATTTTTCACAATCGGTTTTAATTAACCCATTTTTTACATAATATGTGGTCTATGGTAGTTCCACACGTTTTTGCATGGCGTTTCGTTGTCTATGTGATAGCAGGATGTTACAATGAGTTTGGTATCAGAGCTCTAGGTTTGCTGAGTCTACAGGGATCTAGGACTAGGTTTGTGTCTGTTCTTGTGATTTTTCTAGATTTCTTACAATGATCTTCTACCCTCAGCAGAAGAAAAAGCTTAAAGATGTCTGGAAACCATGAAGAACATGCTGTCGAGAGCAGCGAGGCTGCATCTGTTGATGGAGCACGAGTACAAGCACATGAAGATTGGGTGCCTGAGGTCCCCCAAATTGACCCAGCCATTCTCGAGAACCCTGCCTATCAGCACCTTATGGGACAGTTAATGGCTACGATGAATCACATGGTGGAAAGAATGTCAGTGCCTCTGCCAAGAACACTGGCTCCCCGTGGTGAGGCATCGGGTATTAGGAAGACCTTCGAGCGGCTTCGCCAAGTCGGAGCTTCAGATTATGTTGGGAAAGATGATCCAACGGATGCAGATCTGTGGCTGACAGGTCTCGAGAAGGCCTTCTGGATCCTCGACATCCCTGAAGCAGACAAAGTCAAGCATGCTGTCTACCTTCTGAAGGATAGTGTTGGCCACTGGTGGGCCATCAAGGAGGAGAAGCGACCCAGTGAGGAGATCGGTTGGGAGATCTTTTGACAAGATTTCGTCAGTAGATACTTTATGAAGACGTATCTGGATGAGAAGATCAACCAGTTTGAGCGTCTCCGCCAAGGATCAATGAGCATCACCGAGTATGAAGCCAAGTTCATGGACTTGCTGAGGTTTGTCCTCACATGGCGGCGATAGATGATGAGCGGATCAGGCGGTTTGAGAAAGGTTTGAGTGCTGAGCTGTCGACACCTGCTACTGCTTTAGAGAATCGGGAGCAGTTTGCCACGTTTGTGGAGTTCGTCCACAGGATTTAACGATATGTCAGGGAGAAAAGGGAGTCCATGACTAGGAAAAGACCTGCTCAGTTCCAGGGACAAAGATTTGGTGGCTTCAAAAAGCCAAGGTTTTCGGCACCTTCCACGATGCAGAGGTCTCGGGTACCATCACAATGGTCTCCCAGTAAGGGATAAGGTTATGTTTCCTCACCGTCAAAGGCATATAGTACAGCCTCAGTGGCAGTGATAGGGCCATCTAGGCCGTAGATAGAAGGAAGGACATGTTATCACTGTGGAGAGACTGGACACTTGAGGTCAAATTGCCCAAAGAGAGATGTCGAAGTAACATAACAACTAAGACAGAATCAACAAGGGTCAGATAGACAGCAACCCAGTGGTAGCAGAGGGCGAGGACGCAGTCAAGCGTCGCAAGAAGGATCGTCTGCTCAAGGAGGCAGAGGACGTGAACAACAAGCAATGGATTGATTCTATGCCATAAGTCAGCCGGAAGCGATAGTCAACCTGCGAGTGGTGACAAGTCAGATGGACGTCGTTGATAACCCATGAACTTGTCAAGGTATGGGCATAACACTCGGTTCATCAAGTCCATGAAGTCAGCAGGGGCATTTGTCAAGCCGAAAGGCATGACCATGAATTTGTAATGCCCATAGCTAGTTCTGAACGCCGTCTTCAGGACATCATCATCCTTCACGTGCGTCTAGTAGTAGCCACTTCGTAGATCCATATTGGAGAACACAATGAATGACTTCAGCTGGTTGAACAAGTCGTCGATGCAAGGCAAAGGATAACAGTTCTTCACCGTCACTTGGTTAAGCATACAGTAGTCCATACACATCTGCATCGAACCATCCTTCTTCTTCACGAATAGGATAGGGGCTCCCAAAGGTAAAACACTGGGGTGGATGAAGCCCATGTCGAGAAGCTCTTCTAGCTACTTCTTCCGTTTAGCAAGCTAGACAGAGGCCAAGCGGTAAGGCGGCTTCAATATTTGTACAAGTTTTAGGTACAAGCTCGATGGAGAACTCCACCTCCCAAGTTGGTGGAAAATTGGGTAACTCCTCAGGAAAGACGTACGGGAAGTCCTTCACCACATATATGTGGTCGAGAGAAGGAGGTGTAGCCTCGAGGACTATAGAGGCTAAGAAATCTCTACACCCTTGCGAGACTAGCTTTTCAGCTTTGATGGTAGAGATAACAAATTGCCAATCCTCTCACTTCCTACCCTTGACACACAATCCTCCCTCAATAGGATGTAACAAACTAACATTTGATTCTTCACAAAACAAAACAACTTTGTACCTCTTCAACTAATCTATTCCCAGGATGACATCAAAGGTGGTCATGTCGAGCAAGATGAAATCTATGGGAAATATTATACCATATATATAGAGGTCCATGGTTAGAGTTTGGAGATACAAAGAGAAGATCTTACCACTAGGGGTTTTTACATCTAATATATGATCCATATACTCAGATTCTATTTCTAATATAGAAGCAAGCTGACAGGATATGAAGGTATTGGATGAGCTAGAATCAAATAATGCCTTTATAGGATGCATATTAAGATGCAAGGTACCTTCAGTAACTTCATTATCTTCATCTGCTTCCTCAGCATTGAGAGTAAATACTCTCCCATTCCGTCTTTCCACTGGCGGTCGCCTCAGGTTCTGATTGTTGTTGTTGTTATTATTCCATGGAGGTGGATTCTGCCTTGGCTACTGTGGTTGCTGGGCATTATTCTGTCCCTGATGGAAACGGGGGCAGAGTGTTCGGATATGCCCAACTTGGCCACATTTGTGGTAGGTCAGAGGATTCTCTATGAGTAGGTGCATTGTTGGCAGGACATCTCCCTAAAGAATGGTGGCGAGGGCACCTATTACACCGATCACGTCTGTGATTCTTGTTCTGGGTAGGGTTCTTCCTATTGTTGTTGTTGTAGCCATTACTATGTCCATAGGACTGGAATACTTGGTAGGACTCGATGACCAGGGCCTTATCCACCATTTGTTGGAAGGTGAGTGGAAGTTGTGGAACAAGACTTTGACCCACCTGGTAGTTCAGGCCCTCCAAGAACAACCTTGCCCTTCTCTCGACTCCAAGGTAGGTGGCGTAGCATTCCAGAAGTAGGAAACATTATATGTAGTCAGCCAGACACATGCCTCCCTACTTGAGGCTGTAGAACTCAGCTTTCAATTTCCTCAGGAAGATGGGACAGATGTACTTCTCCATGAATAGCTTCAAAAACTGGTCCTACTCCATGGTAGAGGTGTCTCGAGTGCGGGCGACACCATTCCACAAGACACATGTCGGCCCATCCAGCACATACGTCGCAAACCAAACCTTCTGGTGAGGAGGGCATGCCATACCCTCGAAGATCCAATACAAAGCCAACACCGAGTCATCAACTTTATCCAGCATGTTGTGTTCACTTTTACCCTTGAAGTAGGGTGGCTGCATCTTTATGAAGTTGGTGAGGGTGAACTCCCTCAGCTTGTTGGCGTTGGCGGCCACTGTGTGGACCTGACCCATCATGGTGGAGAGCAACTGGCGTAGCACTATCAGCTCTTGCTCCGGTGTGAAGGTGGGGGTGCCCGGAGTAGTAGGGTTGACCGCACTATGGCCGACAGGAGTCACAAGAGTGTTTCCCACATTGGAGTCATTAGGATTCGACTCCTTTCCCTTGTTCCTACGGTCGAACAAGTCATATACCATGAAAGGTAGGGTTAACATATTAAGTTCCCAGGAGTATTTGAATCATAGATGAGAAAAGAATATCTAGAATGATATTGCCTAAAAGCATACAATTTTAGGCAATTTGTATTAGCTCAGGCCAAGCCGATATCTTATGGTCATATGAGTCCTTGTAAACCAAGCTAGTGGTGCGGAGGAAAATATTGCCAGCCCCTGAAACCCTGATCCATTCTAGACACCTTTACTTCAACTTCATGTCCTAATAGTTTCCTAAAGGCTCTGATACCATGTTGTAAAGAGGCGAGTTCACCTCCTTACTAAAATTTAAAGGAAGTACAAAACATCCACCTTTTTAGAAAGATAAAAGACATCGAGGTATGCATGTATAATATTCCAAGTAGATAAGCATGCACTAGATACATTATAAAATGTCAATAGCAGCGGAAATAAAAGTACTAAGCCTATTACATGGCTTTCATTGTTCATTACATTATTATTCCCAAAATAAAAAGATAAGAGAAAAGGATCTAGCTATAGCAACCTAGATATCCTTTCAAATAGCTTGAGATCTACTCCTGAGATGACTTCCTTCAAACGTGTCCTTCTCCTTGCTCAGCACCAGCACCTGAGTGGTTGGGAAAGCACCCAGTAAAAGTGGAAACAAAATAAGGTGTGTGCCATAAAACTAGTATAGGATAACAAGATAAGTAAAACAAATAAGAACAAGATAGGGTTCATCATAAGATGAAGATAAAAAGAGTATGAGGCTATATTCAAAAGAAACTTGCCATTAAAAATTATATTAAAAAGGATTAGCATGTAAGATAATTATGTCTGCCTAACTAAGTAGGGTTGAGGCACCTACTAGACCTCTAACCTATAGTGAGGGGAGAATAAGACATTCCCAATCACCTACACAATTATATAGGGGAGAATAAAAAACATTCCACAGGGCGATTAAATACATGCCCTCTGCGGGTGGTTGTACATAAGTACCGCTACTTTAAATTATATAGAACATAAATCTACATGCTAGAAAAGTAGTCATGGCAAGAGTAGTCATAATATTCAATAAGTATGGCAGTGGGGTATAAGGCCCTATAATCTGATTTGAGGCATGAACAACATTAGGATTCATGAATAGAAGATTTAGGGTTCATTTAAGCGTCATTAGGGAAATATAGGGTTTTGCTGCAATTATCCCAACATAGGGTCTAAGGAATGCACATACATAAAGAGGTATTGCACATACCTCTCTTACTGATATCAATTACTGACTTTCACCACTTTATTTGAGTCCAAGTTCCAATTTGCCTATTTTTAATATATTAACATGTATTAGAGTGCATAGTGCACATTAATGTATAGAAACCCTAATTTCAGAATTTTTTAGCAAAATTAAGATTTAGATTTTTAAAATATCACCAATTAACCTATTATATTCTCCTGATGAGGAAAATATATTTTAATATTAATTTTGGAGTTATGATGATTAAGATATATTTTTTATAGATTTTATGCATCAAATTCATTTTACAAAAATCACTCTTCGTCAAACCATGAAATCATACCTTGAAAATATTTTTATTAGATAGAGATTAATTTTTTAATTCCAAAACATATTTATTTATTAAATTTGGATAAGTGGATTAGAAGATATGAATTTTTCAATACTGACCAATAGGAAATTGCCACATCATCAAATCGATCGAGATAATTGAAGAGAGAGGGAGAGGGAGAAAACACCATTTGACCCAAGATTAGGTTTGAAGTTGTATAGGTAACCAAACTAGAGTTTCTAGAGAAGGTAAAATAGCAAGAAACCAAAACCCTAGAAGAACATGGTAAAAAGAGATGGAAATCATTGATTTTAAACATAGAAGCATGAGTTTAAGCATGTAGTAAGCAATATATGAGAAGGGGGTTAACAAAACTTGCCTATAGGAAGGTAAGAAGGTAAAAATAGAAAGGATTCTAAGATTAGAATGTCTAGTTGCTCCAAGCCAAGCTCCTTTCTTGAGCAAAGATCATCTTTTCCACTTTAGAGGTGCAAACCCTAGTAAAAGAGCATGGAGATGAGATGTTTTAGGGTTGTAGGTGGAGCTTTACCATGGGAAGGTCATGGATCTTACATGGAAGAAGGTGGTAGGAATACTAACATCATAAAATTAGGGAAGAAAATGATGATACTTACTAGTTTTGGTTAAAATCACCAAGGCAGAGCTTAAGAAATCCTAAATAGAGAAATTTGGAACCCTAGGAGCCTTCTTCACCAAGGTAGGCACCCTCTTTTACCTTGGGACATCAACTTCGTGGAAAAACATAGAAGGAATGATTCTATATGATAGAGTAAAGAGAAGGAGAGGATTGCTTCTTGGATTGGGAGGTGGGAAGGGGTAGGCATGGCTTTATAAAGAAGGGGCCAAGCATGAGGTGTCTATGGGACTTTCCATGTGTCCTTAGGCTAAGGCTTCATGGCCATGCAAGAGGACAGCTCATAGAGACTTCTTGTATATCCAAAGTCGGTCCTAAAAGCATATGGAGGCTTCTAGGACATCCCCACTATCCTCCAATCAAAGAAATAACCCCATTGGTTGATAGCTTTTAAAGATAAGCTCATTTATAAAGAGGGCAATCCCTATAATGCCCTTGGAGGGAAACACCTTCAAACCAAGGTGCAACCAGGTGCCCCATGGATAAAAATCTTGAGAATGGTAAGAGAATATATAAGTATTAAAATTCAGTTGATAATTTACAAAGAAAACCTCCCAATTGGGTAAATTGCATAAAAGTCCAAGATGTACCTAAAATTGCATAACTTGCACAAACAACATCCAAATCGAACCCAATTTGGAACTTAAGCTCATTTTATATTTTAAAATCACATCAAAAAGTTATATTAATGTTTAGAGCACTTAATTTTGGTAATTAAGCTTTCACTGAGGTATTTGTGCATAAACCCTTATATTGGTACAATTAGTGAATAAATGTTCACTAAACCACTAGAAATTTCACTAATTAAACATGAACAACACAAAGGACTAAAATGAAAGGGAAACTTGGGAAAAAAGTTTACATGGAGATTACATTTAATATTCATTATGTTACATTATGTTCATTATCCTAGTGTGTCATTAATCTGGTAGTGCTTTCCGTTTTCCTACCAAGATCCATTCTTGTAGAGCCACTCCTCCTTCTATTGAGTTTCCATTCAGATAGTATATTTATTTTATTTTGTTCTTTTGTAACGTACTACATTTTGGTACCTTTACTTTCTATTTGTACCATGCTACATTTTGGTACGTTTTGGTCTATTTGTACTAATATCCAATATCTTACTCATCACATCATGGGTGATGCTGCTAAAATGACTATCATTTACAATGACATGCCACATATATATGCAGTTAAAATTAACAACAATAACTTTTTACTTTGGATGAATGTTGTTCAGACGTTTCTTGAATCACGGGGTACACTCAAGTTTATCATCGAGGATGCCCCTACCATACTAGATACTTCTTAGACTACATGTAATAGACAAGTTCTCTCCTGAATTTGGGGGTGCACGAAGTCTGATACTGCAATCAATTACAAATGACTCAAATGTGCCAAAACAATTTGGGATGAAATGAAGCAGTTCTTCACATAAGAGAATAATTGCTTGCTCATCTACAATGCCATGTATAAAATCTTCTCCGAACAACAAGGGGATCGACCCTATCCAAGTACGATGATGCAATGAAGACCATGTCCAACCAACAAAACTTTTTCTCCCCGACTACCTCTCTAGAGGTCACCAAAGAAAGAGAAACTATCATCACTGGGTTCTTCCTTGACAAGCTTCATCCTTGCTTTTCTATTGTGTGGAAACTACTCTGAGTTGGTGCGACCCTTCCATCCATAGACCAGGCATATGCAAAAGTGACCCGGTCTGAAATGCTTGCTTGTCACATTTCTCCTATTGTTGAATCTGAACCTCCATCAGTAATGTCTACGACGGTCGGAGGTTGTGGTCATGGATGAGGTCAATGTCTAAAGTGCACTTATTATGGCAATTTGGGCCACACTAAAGATGTCTTCACCCGAAGCATGGATATCTAGTACACTATAGGAGAGGACGTGGTAGAGGCTCTGCCCATGTTGCTCAAGCACCCGCCCACATTGGTCAAGCATCTACCTCTACAATTGGTCATGCACCTCCTCCATTACATGCCTCTTCTCAAACTTCTCATGTCTCATTATCTCACGAGGAATATGAACACCTTTGCCAAGCTCCCCCAATATTATGGGGATTCTCCCCTCCACAACAACATTAGTGCTTTTGTCTCTTTAGGTTGCAAATTGGGGATATACCTACTATTGGTTCCTCTGCCCACCTAGCCACCACTTCTCAAGGTAACTTCAAGGCATCCATGCTTGCTACCAGTTCTAACTGGATTATGAATTCAGGTGTGACTCAACATATGACTGGTATTCTCTATCTTTTAACCACATTTGATTCATTTATCCCTCACTCCTCTATCACCATGGTGGATGGGTCAGTTAAATGAGTAACTCGGTGTGGCACTATTCCTACCTCCTCTAATGTCAAGTTGAATTCTGTCTAGTTTGTTCTAACTTTCCATACAATTTGATGTTTGTGGCAAAAATTGTTGATTCTCTCAAATGTTTTGTAACTTTTGGTCCATCTGGTTTTATTTTATAGGATTGGAGGAATTTTATGATGATTGGGCAGGGAGTACGCTCCGGTGATCTCTACTACTTTTCCACCCCACCCTATAGCCTACTATGATCCCTTCTTGCCTCCATGCCACTTCAACTACATCTACGTCATGGGCATTTACCTTTACACAAGCTTAAACTATTAGAAAGTTCTTAATCTTCTTGTTCTTCCATTAGTGTAATGCATGTCAGCTAGGGAAACACCATAGTGTGTCATTTCTTGCCCATATCTGTAAATAATCATCTTTTATGTTTGAATTGGTTCGTGCTGATGTTTGTGGTCCACTCTGGACTACTAGTTACAATGATTATAGCTATTTTGTTACATTTGTGGATGATTTTTCTAGAATGACATGGAGTTACTTATTTCGCACTTGTGGTGAAGTCTTTACATTAATTTGTGAGTTTTACAATTTGGTTTCAATTCAATTTTCAACATCCATTAAGATTCTTCGAATCGACAACACTCTTGAGTATACCTAAAAGGTTGTCGCCTCCTTTTGTTGTGACATAAGGATGATTCATCAATGCTCGTGTGCATACTCTTCACAACAAAATGGCACAACGGAGCATAAAAATCATCATTTACTTGACATTACACACTCTCTTCTCATTCATGCCAACTCGGTTCTGATGCGGTCCTCACCACTAACTTTCTTATCAATTGACAACCTTCCACTTTTCTTAGCAAGAATACTCCTTTTTCCATTGTTTACCCTCAATCCACATCATTTCCTCTACTGTCTTTGTGTCGCCTTCATTCATAATTTTGATCTTACAGCTGACAAGCTTTCTCCCATGCTATCGGAATAGTATTTCTCAATTATCCTTGTTCTAAAAAAGGATACATATGTCTTCAACCTAACTTTGGCATAATGAATATCTCTAAAGATGTCAAATTTCATGAGGATGAAATGTTCTTTTTATCTAGCTCACCCCCAATGATCGTATTGATACTATGGTCTCGTTTCTTGATCCATTCATCCCACTAACACCATTGCCATCTCTACCATCCACAACACCAAACCAGTGCATGGAAGATATGTCATCAGCTTGCATCTACTTCATCATCATCAGTTCTGAACCAATCCAATCTACTAGTGGCACTACGCAAAGGTATACACTCTTGCACTAGCAAGCAACCTATTTCCAACATTTGTTGTCTAGCACGTCTTTATTCTTATGCCTCATACTTTACTACTGCCTTGGATACAAAATATATTCCTAAGTGTCCAATAGATGCTAAGTGCCATCCCGGATGAAAAGCTGCCATGATGGAAGAAATGTGGGCTCTCCATGAAAACAAGACATGGAATATTGTGAATCCACCAGTAGGAAAAAATATTATAGGTTGTCAACGGGTTTTCTTTGCAAAGCATAAGTCACATGGTACCGTTGAACGATGCAAGGCGTACTTAGTTGCCAAAGAAATTACCCAAACTTTTGGCATGGATTGCATCCATACACATAATTATCTCCCTACAAGCTCACCTTGACTAGACTCTTTACCATCTCGACATCAAGAATGCATTTCTTGATGGAGATCTCCTGGAGGAAGTCTACATGCAGCAAGGGTGCATGGGTTTCACTGAAGGAGCTCAAGGGTATAGGAATGAATACAAGAAGGGACAAGGAAGCAACCACAACAAAAGCAAGCATGGGCAAAAAGGCAAGCCCAGTGGACGCCTCCAGCAGTGTTGCACCTGCGGACGGACACATCCTAGGAAGTGTCACTTTGAAAAGAAGGTGTATTTCAGATGTCAACAAGAGGGACACTTCATCGCCAACTGCCCTCAGCCCGACCCGAGAGGACCTTTGGGGTCACAGCCCCGGTTTCATTCTTAACAATTTTGATCTTCGCAGTTTCACTCTTAACGGTCTTGATCTTCGTGGTTTGATTCTTAATGTTTTTTATCTTCGCGGTTTCACTCTTCCCGGTCTTTGCACTACATGAATCCTTCACGGTCTTGAAACCGTGTGACCCTTACATGGTCTTAAGACCGTGAAAAGACTTGCACCATTTTGCAATCTTTTTAACATCCATACAATATTTCCATTAGCACTAAAATTTTAATGTTTTCTAATATATAAGATTTCTTGATTAAAATTACAGGATGGCCTCACCTGCAAAAGAAGCTGCTGAAGCCCACCTCTGGACCAGGGAGCAGTTGTTGGAGTGCCAGAATAAACTCCAGCGCATCCTTGACCTGTGCAAAAAAAGGCAAAACTCCAGCTAACCTGCCCAAGGTCATCCACGACCTTGAGCGTGTCAACAAATATTTAGCTAAAGATCCAGTTGAAGAAATCAAAGATATCTCCTCAACCGACGAAGGCTCAAACTACGCACCAAATTCTGAGGAGGAATCCCCAGCCACTAAGTCCAAGGGCAAAAGGAAAGCCCAGGAGGATATTCAAGAACGACCTACCAAAAGACAGGCACGGAAGCAAGTCTGGCCCACAACAGTAAGAGAAAAAATCTTGGCAGGACATGCTACTCCTCCTGCCGCTGCCATGGCAGTAGCAGCACCAGCTGATCTCTATATTCAACAATTGCAAGATGGTGACAAAATCCTACGACCAACCACATACGTCTGCTCCAACGTACTAAAAAAAATGGGGATCTATGACAGAGTTCTCACCCTTCTCGATGAGGCGAATCTTTCCAAACTCTACTTCATCGCTGAGAACTCCTACGTTGAGCCCACGCAGGAGTTCTTCACCTACCTCACCAAAGAACCCATGGACGCAAAAGACAAACCAAGGGACAGAGGTGACCGCAAGCTTGTAACCTCGCTTTTCAAGAATAAAGTTGCACTGAATGAAAACATGTTGAAAAAAACCTTCATCGACAACCCGAACCAGCTAAAGAAGGCTACGACAATAGGTCTGGATCACCAACAGTTCAATAGGCACTTCTTCTGAAAATTATTGACTGGAATCCCTAATTATGATTCCAAAACCTGCAAGGCATCCAACATTCATTCCGTCTCGGTGCGAACTCTGCACAGAATAATAATAGGTGCACTATTTCCAAGAATAGAGAGCGAGAATGTGCTCATTTTGGACCTCTTCATACTATGGTCCATCCTAAAGGGTAGTCGGTCAACATCGGACGGCATTTGATACATAAACACACATCATATGCCCCCGCAAAGGAAATCTGCATGGGTGGTCAAGTAACATCAATTCTGAAGTATCTCAAAATGGACGGACCACTTCCAAGATGTACTTTAATAAAGGCTGACATCTTAACAAACGAGCAGATTCTAAAGAACACCTATATTATAAAGGAGAAGGATGCCAAACTCCATTATGTCTTTTGCCCAACCGTCAAAGCATCCAGGACGTTGCTACCACTTCTCGAGCTGGCTGATTATGATAAAGACAAGCTTCTCTTCACTGAAGAGGGGCTTGCTAACCTTCTAGCCTCGGTAAAAGAAAAGGAGAAACCAGCAAAAGCAGGGCAGACAGAGCATAGCGTCACTGCCCAGCAACAAGGCCAAAGAAAATACCAGTAACACGACCGTCCAAGCTGCGAGCACAAAAGCAACAACAGTCTGGGATGCCTACTTCCAAGATTAACCCGGAGGCTGAACACCCCCACAATGAAGAAAACATCGCCAATCCAGCATCAAACCCCTTCATCATGGATCTGGATGTTGAGATCACACTCCCATCTTCCACCAATCCACCCTCTTCCACTCTTTCGGCGTCCACCACCTATACACTCCACACCACTCTTCCACCATTTTCCACAATCTTACCCACCACAATCCCTTCCCCACAACCACAACTTCACCTACATCTCCTGTCTCACTCCCTTTCCCCACGGGCGACCCAATTTTCACCTCAACGCCCGATCTCACCTTCACCTTCACTACCTTCCCCCCGACATTCTTGGTCCCACCTTCCATATTCAGGATGTTGCCACCTTACTAATCCGCCACTACCCTGACACCGCTAGTGACTCCTTCTCCAGTTGCCACGCAATTCGTGGGTACGCCAATGGTGTCTCTCTCACAGGGCACCACCACCCTTCCACCCGGACCCCAGCCACTACACCCTTACACCACTGGGGTCCCCATTTCAAAAGTCAGTGAGAAATTCGGACATAATTTGATGCTATTCGAACCCTCCTCACCGACCCTTCTAACATCTTACAATCCATTTTCTCTTGTGTGCAGGGACATGCTATACAGGTATCCATGATCGACGAGCGGACCCACGCCTTCTCAGGCCTCCTCACAAGCATTCAACAACGGCAGGAAATAGCGGCCCAGCAAGTCAGCCGCATTGACGGCCGCTTACAAAACCTGCAAGAGTTGATACTTGGGATGAAAGGCCAGCCAAAAGCGTTGGCTCGGCAACTCGACAGGGTCTCGAAGCAAACTCAACCTTTTCCTGAGACCCCTCACGAGCTTCAGCAACAGCAAACTACACTAAGTTCACGCTTAAATGGTATTGATAACAACCTCATGCAACTCATCTGCCACCAAGAGGAGCACTCAAACGATAAACTCAATCAACTACGAGCACAAGTGGTCGATCTAATAGCATGACTCCTCTCTACCAAAGCAAGATATACAAATCTCAAAGAAATCCACGACAAATTGCTCGAAACCCACAAGCATGTGCAAGTGGCCCTTGAGGAATTACAAGCCACCCATCGGCAATGCAAAAAAGCAGCAACTAAGAAGAAAAACAACAAGGCGGTGGATGACGATGATGATAATGATGGCAATGAAGACGATGATGAGGATTCTGACTCATCGGTTGACTCCAACGCAGATAGCTCCTCCTCATATGACCAACCAGACAACCCAGGCAATGTTGGGGAGGGCACCAGCTGAGGGGCATATAATACAAAGAGGGGAGATGGTGGAGACCACAAGGAGGGTGGAAGCAAAGACCACCATAATCCTGATCATAATGATAACGTCACCATGTCATATGGGGATCAATTCTTCAATTTTTTAGCCATAGGCTCTCTGGGGGACGCTGCCAAAGAAGCAGCTTTTACTGAGTTCAATAGTGCGTCGTGGAAACTAGCATTAGCCCACTCACAGCAGCCATCACTCTTCAACACCCTACCCCGGAGCATGATGCACTCCTCCCCCCCCCCCCTCCAGAGCAGGAGAATTCTGAGGACAGAGTGAGTCTCGACACTAACGATAGACTCGACTCTGACTCTGACAAGGATGAAGATCTGCCACAATACTTTGACGACGACGAACATACTTCACTTCCTCCTCTAGAACACATTCCCCCGCCGCCACCTCTACCTCACAAGATGCACGACTTGGACATGGCGGCCATCTCTACCTTAGATGTTCAGGACATCTTCATCCTGAACACTATTGTAGACGATGCCAAGGATGGGGGACATCCTCTATAATAACACAAAGACAGAGAGCAAGTTGACACGTGAATATTTCTGTATTCTTCTACGACCTCAGTCGACAATGAAGATGGCAATTTTCCGTGTCCTGCTCGCTAACTCAATAGAGGAATTTCAGAGCCCAAAGAAATTGCAGTCAGTTTTCAACGCTTCACCCGCTCTAGATTTATGCTTATTATACAAGGACTTACAGGCAAAGTCCATCGAGCGGATGCAAACGGGTCTCACGAGAAAGGCACACTACATCACAGTGCCTTTTAAAGTTTCTAGTCACTGGCTACTAATGATTGTTGACGTTGAGGCCCGTGATGCCAAGGTGTACAACTTCTGTGCCAAAGAGCTCAAGGCAGTTCAAATAAACTTTGCAGGTTCAGAAGCCGGAGAAGCGCGATGCATTCCTTTCCGACTTCTCAAAGTAATATGGGCTTCCTGCCCATCTCTTGCACATGGTTGGAACCAGTCTTGGTTCCAAATCATTAACCCAACAGTTCAATCGCTAGAAGGTTCAGGGGACTGCACTTTCTGCACACTACGATTCATTGTAGCGCTCAACAGACATATCCCTTTTACCGAGCTAGCCACAGAAGATATGCATTACTTACGGGGACATTATGCCATGGAGCTCATCTGCGATAGACGGTTCTTCAAGGACCCGACCATGGCGCATGACGACGTACCTCGCTACTTATTCTCTGCTATCCAACGTCTGCAAAAGCAACCATTCAGAAAAATTCTAAAGGAGTTGAAGCAACAACAACAGACCGTCAAGGTCCCAGAACAACGCCAATGGGACCCTTACACTTTCGATATGGTGCAAGATAAGGGGGGCATCGATCTGTTAACATGAGCCACCATCAACAGATCATCAAAAGATATGGTGTCTTTATCTGATATACAACCAACATTCCCAAACTTTGACCTTTCTACCTGCAAGAGTCTTTCAGATAATGAACTCAGACTCATCATGTCTCGGTTATATGCAGAGAGTGATGAGCTTGTTTTCCTTGAAGGGAATATTCTTGTAATGGTAGATGCACTCTGTGAAACCGTACAAATAAAGGGTTCACCATCCGTCAGTGTAATGGCTGCCTACCAATTTCTTCTAACACGGGACATGCCTACGGTTTACATGGCGTCAGCATGCATGAAGGATGATTTACTTAGGTCAAAGAACTTCGGAACCATGGAAGCCCTTATCTCATATCTTCAACATACGACTACAAGGTTCATCTTGTTTCCTTTCCTTCACTTTGAGCATTGGATGCTGCTGGCAACAAACTTACATAATGGAACTACAATCATCTACAATAGTTCTGATAGCTAGTTCGATACAAACCAGAGAGAATATGTTGTTACAACAAAGACGCCCACGGAGGAAGTGGCGAAGGATTGTGTCGAATGACTACATGATCTTCTCAGCAAACACACACAGGCGTACAACAAAGAATATTTCAACCGCCCAGCCTTCTGTCACAGATGTCCCCAGCAAATCAAAGAATCAAATGAATGTGGTTTCCACGTCCTTTACTGGATGTATACCCTCACTGTTCTTGATAAATGTGTGAAGGACATGAAGGACGTGGATTATCACGCTTTACGGAGAAAGTTCACAGCAAATCTTCTCCGTTCCTATGGAGCAAACAAAGGTTTAACAAAACTTTGACGCCCTTGCCCATGTACTTCTCAATCTATCACCTTGACACTCTGAGGACAGAGTGAGTGATAAGTTAGGGGGAAGTACACTGGGCAAGGGTCAAGGTATCATATTCAAACCTTCTTTTTCTATCTTTTCATTTACCTTCGTTCTTTTGCACAAATTTTTCTTTTTGACATTTAGATTTTCTGATAATTTCTTTGATAGAATAGCTTTTGTACATAAGACAACATTCATTTTGGAAAAGGGACACCCCTAGCTAAGTTAGAGACAAAGTAGTCCTCAGAAGCACTTACATAAGTAGCATTTAGGCATGTAATGGCGAATTAATAAATCACCTCCACACTCAATATCTATGTTTCTACTTCAATTCTACATCAGACTCTCTGTAGGTCAAAATCAAAGCCAAAACAAGCCAACGCTCTCAAGGTCGGAAGGGAACCAGGTGAAATCCTAATCAAAGAACCTCGCAAGTGGACCACCAAGTACGAAACTCGAACAAGTGCATGTCGGGAAACTCTAAGGAACAATTTTCTTATTTTTAAAAAGAGGCTTGGCAGCCCAAATAAAATCCCTAAAAAATCCAAATTCCTAAGACAGTGAGCATACGAATAAAAGCCTAAGTGTTGAATAAAAATATGAGAGTTGTGTCATGCATAAGGACCTATATGAAGAGTCAATAAAGGTCTTGCCCAGCCGGTACATTTAGCTGCCCTCACAAAGGTAGATGTGTCGTGCCCGGTAGTGAGATCCTAAGGTCTCCAAATATATAAAAAAGTTGATAAAGGTATCGCCCGGCCGGTACATTCAGCTACCCACACAAAGGTAGAAGTGTCGCGCCTGGTAGTGAGACCCTAAAAGTTTATATAAACCCTCCCCCCTTCAAAGGGGGGGTTACATAGCAGCCTTCAGCCAACCCTCATACCTATCTTAGCTTCCGGTAGAAGTTTCAAAGAAGTATAAAATTGCTTAGAGTCGAAGACATGCATAGAATACGATCAAGGAAAAGGTGGTCCCAATGCGAGTTACGTGATACGGAAGAAACCAAAGCTCCACGCAACTCCCGATACCTGAAAGAGTTGGTGTAAGCAGAAGCCTCGATAAGACTCTGGGAGATCTCTAGTTTAGAACTGAAGCAATAGTATGAAAATCTTCACTAAATAAAATCGCCTCGCCACTACGTACCTTAGCTCTATCCAGCTTGAGGACAAGCTAGACTCTAAGTTAGGGGAGTGATAGCCTCCCATTTTGTGATGTTATATTACTAGTTTTTCTTAGTTTTCCATACTTTTTCTTAGATAAATTAGATAGAATACTTAACTTTCCTCTTTATTATGAATATACCAATAAACTGATATTTTCCTTTTTTCTTCTTACAGAAAAACCCAAAAATTTACAAAAGTTCCAAACCGGTCCCAAGACCGTGAAGGCCCTAGCGGTCCCAAGACTGTGAAGACCCTAGCGGTCCCAAGACTGTGAAGGCCCTAGCGGTCCTAAGACCGTGAAGAACTCAACCGGTCCCAAGACCGTGAAGAACTCAATCGGTCCCAAGACCGTGAAGGACCCAAACGGTCCCAAGACTGTGAAGATACCAGTTGATCCCAAGAATGTGAGAGAGTTTCTAATCCTAAGACCGCGAGGATCCAAACAGTCCCAAGACTGAGAGGATCCAAATGGTCTCCAATCCGTTAAAGATCCAAACGGTCTCAAGACCGTTCAAGACTCCTTGGAATCCTATAAATAGGACCAAAGGGGTCCTCATTATGCATCGAACTCATAGACACCCCAAGGTTGTCGGTCTAAGATCCACACTCCATCCTCAAGCTACTTTCTCTCTCATCGACATAGAAGGTGGGAAGTCGAGGATTCATCATCAAGGCAACCACGTGGCGTGAAGATAGTTGTTCTCTACTCCAAGGGGTCGACCTTCCTCCCTCCTTTGTGGAGATGATGTTTTTCTTCTCTCTTCCCACCTCCTTCTTTGTTCTTGCCATGAGCGAGTAGTTCTATACACTAGGGTGCGGGGAGTAGCCCCACTACCTATGTTTTCATTTCGTGCATTGTAATTCATGAGTTTGCAATAGAGAAATACTACCTTTTCAGTTCAACATCAATCGTTTAATGAATGTTATTTGCTTGGTCACCAACTTGTGTTACCTATTATCTGCTAGTACGAATTGTCTACGTTTGTGCTTTTAGATTCGAATATCGACTGCATGTTGGTTTTTGATGTATATAGTCACCATATATCTGTTTTTGTATCTAGAAGCATTTTTCAAGAAGTGGAGTAAACTCACTTCCATCATTGTACTTTCATACTATGAAATTGAATCAGTTGACGTATGAAAATACAACTTTGACATGTCGAGGAACACACTTTGTAAAGGGAGTGATGTAAAGTAAGTGACAATTCGTTCGGGGATGGATGGCGTTGTAAAACTCCCACGTTTCTTGTAGTTAGTTATCCGAAAGGAAGCTAAATCTACAAAGATACTAACTGTTTAGACTCTTAATGCAAGCCATGTTATTGTGATGTATATTATGATCTGTGCGTAGTGGTGGTGAAACTCGATCACATCCTAGTGGTTTCTAACATATTGTTTACTACCTTAAGTTTACTTTCCTGCTATTAACATTACTTTTCACTTTACTTTAATCATCCAATCAACTCTTCGATCTAAATATCAACTCTTAAGTGGATAAGTAGAAATATAACGTTTTCCATCTTGTTAGTCCTTAACAAGACTGTTGTCTTGTGGATTCGACCCTCAACTGTATTACGATAAGACTTCCATGTACCTTAGCATACGTGGGTGGAGATCTTATAGCACACGCAAGGATAAACTTAGAGATTTACTATCTCTAAGATTTTTAGTGGTGCACGCAACTCCACGCAAGTGGAGGCTCCATCAATATTTCACATATCGATGGGGAATAACATCCTTATACAACATATATTTAAACCTGGCAACAAAGTGCATTCTAAAGTTTTAAAAAAGCACCATATTTGATAGGAATCAAGACCTACAGAGATAGACAAGAGGACTTCTTGACCTAAGAAAGAGAACATATATCGGCAAGATGCTGAAAGGGTTCAGCATGATGAGAGAAAACATATCCATTTTCCATGGAGTTAGTCTCTCAAGAGCCAAGTGTTCCAATTCTTATGAAGAATAAGGAACACATGGATAGATGTCATATGCATTCGCAATTGGATCTATCATGTATGAACTCATCTTTTTATCCTGTATGTATTGGGCATGACAAGAAAATATGAACTAATTATTTTGTATGTATTAGACATGACAAGAATATACAAACTCATTATCTTGTATGTATTGGACATGACAAGAAGATATGGAATCCAGTTATTTTGTATGTATTGGATATGACGAATGGATATCTTCCAAACTCCAGTAAGAGTTACTAGAATACCATGAAGGACATCTTTATGTACTTGTGAAGTACTAAAAGGATTAGTATTTAATTATGGTAATAAGGAAGGGTTGGGTGTAAAAGTTACACCGATGCAAGCTTCCAAAATGACAAAATTGTGTTTGACCTTGGAATAAGAATTGTTAATTGGAAATGTTCTAACATAAGACAGTTGATTAATTCTACAATAAGAAGTCGAGTACCTTAGTGTTACGAACACTGTAAAGGATACTATATGGATCTAGAAGTTCATATAGATGAACTTATGGGAGGTTCTAACCATTAGAGACTCAGTAGTAATATTGTGACAACAATGGAGCTACCGATTAGGCAAAGGAATTTCAGTAGCATACTACGGCACTTCCATTTCATACGAGATGTCATACAACAAGGGGATGTGAAACATGCAATATACCAACTTGAAGCAAATGTTGCTTACCCTCTATAAAAGCACTTGTGCAGCAGAAACATGATGGACATGTTAAGATCATTTGGAATATGATTTGTGGGTGATTGGCTCTAAGTGCAGGTGGGAGTTTGTTGGTATAGTATGCCCAGAGATCCAATCATGTGATGATTGCAATGAGGCATGTGATACTTGATTTGATAATAATAAAGGTAATTTTCGTCTATATGTTTTAACTATTTTTGAGATAATAGTACATGTTAGATGTCTAGAGAGTGACAATACTCAATGATGTATGTCTTCAAGTACGTGACTTGAACAATGAGATCATACGGGTGTTAAGAGTATGTACATTCTCACTATCGTCCCTAGTCGATTGTTATTATGGAAATAACCATAGACATCAATAACACAAAAGACTAGAGTGTGTTGGTTGATGACAGAATATCATTAGTCATGATATATGATGTCAAACCAAGCACATAGATACATGTTAGAGAATAGTGTATCGGACAGACCCATCGTAAGAGTGATGCATGGAAACCACACTTGGTTAGTCAGGATCAGCTCTTATAGTATTGGTGGTGGTTGTTGTTCTTAGACCTGAAATCACTACACTCATCACATGTGATTGGGTACCCTTTGACATCATCAAATGTAGTCCTAAAACATGGGTTGTTATAACGGTGATGATTGGGTGACTTTGACACATGGTAACTTGACTGTGAGTGATAGATATGGAATGTGTCCCTCTTAAGGGAGTGTGATATCCTGGCCACTTGAGGAGTCAGACTGAGAAATGCATGGTCATGCACATGTAAGTCAATATATGATATTGAGATTACATATATCTCAGACAGTCTACTCTGAATCAAGAAACATAGATTGAACATTTGTAGAGGATGACAAGTTCATGCCTCAAGTTCAATCCGGATATCAGTGACAAATGGACTATACATTCAATGTAACACCAATAACATATTGTAGGTTGAAAGTTGTTCTCCAACTTTACTTTCCACTTGGGTAGCACTGATGTGCGACTAGGCACCACTCTTTGCTTGTGATGTCATAAGTTAGTTATGGACATTCACTGCCAACGTGAAATGGGACCTATAGGGTCATACACATAGGATTAACCTGGAAGAGGAGTTTATCTACGAATGATGTTTATATTAATTATTAAAGTATTTAGGTACTTAATTAAATATTCAATCAATAGATTTGACTCAGAATCATCAAGTTCAAAGTGTAGAACTAACTAATTAGTGTCAGATTGATTGAGAACTGTATTGACTGAATTCTGCACAACCTGGACCATGATCGACCGGTTCACTGAGTGAACCAATCGGCTCATGATCGGTGAGATGAACGGTTCACACTAGTGAACCGATCAGTTCACATGGACCAAACGAGCAAGTGTTGGGTTTCCTGATTCGTGAGAAAAGATCCATGTTTTACTTGTTCGATTCGATTGGGACAAAAATTAATTTTTGCATTAATTAGAAATGAATAAGGAAAGTCAATTGTGGGAAAGTCTAGGAAGTGAAACGACCGGTTCACTGGGTGAACCGATCGGCTCACCTACCCAAATGACCAGTTCAATTATGAACCGATCGGCTCACCTGACCAAACGACGGGTTCATTTATGAAATGACTGGTTCGCGTGCCACAGTGCAATCAGTTTGTGGAAAATCCAGACCCTTCTACTCCCGCATAGACTGGGAACCCTGGCCCTACCCTCTACTATAAATAGAGGGGTACATGGGGCTTCTCAAACACACAAATCAGAACATCGGTTGCTCTATAAAGTTGTTGTCCTCTCTGATTTTGGTAACTGAGAGAGCCCAAGCAAGTTCTACCCATCTAGGGAGGAACAGCGAGGGAAAGACAACTACAAAAAAGCAACTGGCGGTGGGAGAGTGTGTCGGTGACTAGTACGCCAACAGAAGGGGATGACTCCTTCTAGTTTGTCCTTCAGGACGACTAGAGTTCTCGATGGTCCGTGTGGACTATCTATAGAGGTGGGATATTTCTGTCGCTCAGGAGGATGATCGTCAACCGCAGCCTGGGTCCAGACCAGGAGCTACACAGACGCCATCGAAGACTGCACGCTTTTGTCCACTCACGCGCAAGCCAGGATCAACTTCCCGACTGGTCACCCATCCTAATACTACTCAAAGTTGAGCACGCTTAACTATGGAGTTCTTTAGAGATGGGCTCCCAAAAAAAAGGAGGGGCACCTTGGTAATATGGGTAGTCCAATCATTCCTTATAAGATCATTTTATCCGAGGCCTCAAATTCTGGGATGTTACAATCTCCCCCACTTAGATTCTTGACGTCCTCGTCGGGTCTCAACTATATGGCTTCGTAATCTGACCTCATTTTACATGCATGGATCGCACGGCTCAAGACTGGCATGTCACATGCCCATGTGGGCCCTACCTACTGGAGGGGTTATGGCTCTGATACCATTTGTAACATCTAGGCCCACTGCCCAAGGCTCTAGTAGAGTTTCAGGAATGATGACTGGCCCCACAGATCACCACTAGCCTTAACTGCATGCTTTTGCCCACTCACACTTTTGTCCACTCACGCGCAAGCCATGATCAACTTCCCGACTAGTCACACATCCTAGTACTACTCCAAGCTGAGCACGCTTAACTATGGAGTTCTTTAGAGATGGACTCCCGGAAAAAGAGGTGCACCTTGGTGATATGGGTAGTCCAATCATTTCTTATAAGATCATTTTATCTGAGGCCTCAAATCTTGGGATGCTACAGAAGGTCGCACTAGCTGTGAGATATTGTCACAGAGCAAGCCTCGGGATCAGGTATTTCTCGCTAAACTATCTTTCTATTGCATAGTTGTTGGTGTGATCTGCTGGTTATGGGTTTGTGGTTAGAGAAAAAATTTATTTCTGCTGCCTATTCAGTCCGACAAAACCCAACAATTATATGTCATATTTTCTCAATAGAAATAATAAGTGGATCCCCTCTTAGGTATTACTCCTTAAGCTTTCTCTTTATGAGTGTGTTAGAGGCATGTGCCACCCTAGCCTTCCCATTTTCATCAAGAGTTGATGCAGCAACTCCGCTTAATGATGTTAATCAACACTTTGTGCAAAGAAAACATATGAGACATGGATTCAACCTTCTAGGGAGAGAAGGGATGTGTAGATACATCGATAGGCTCAAGCCACTCACTCTATATTGTAGAATCAAACTCTATTTCACAAACACAATGTGGAAATCAATAGGAATTGTGATAGAGAGAGAGAATAGGTAACAGAGCAGTAAATGCAATAAGTGCACGCAATAGTGGGGAAAGTGATGCTAGAAGGAGACCAAATGGGTATTCGTATGATGGTTAAATGGTACATTCCAAAGCATAAGAGAGAAGATCTCAAAAGAGAAATATGGTAAGTAGGGGTTTGGGTCTTCATAGAGACTGTGCCCAATAAATTGTGTTACATAAAAGAAGAACAAATAGCGATATAGGTGTCAATCCTCATATCTATCACATACTAAGAGAGAGATCTATCATCTGAGCTACATCCACAGATTGGGATCTAATGTCAAACAATAAAATACAAGCAAAACCAACTTATAGAGAAGAGAGAAGAGATATGACAAGGAAGTGACCTAGGTTCTTATTGTTCCTCTTGGAAACATTGTGCTTTAAGGAATTTATCAGAGGGATGTGTTGCTTTGACCCTCACATTAATGGTAGAAGTCAAAGTAGTGATTCAGGTCATTTTCATTAATCAACACTATGTAGAATACAAGTAGGGGCGGCAATGATTCAACCTTTTACGATAAGAGATAAGTCACACATTGGGGCCAGCTATGTGGACTCATTTTGGGACTCTAAATGAAATACAAGCTTTTCCACCATAAAGCGAGGGTCTACTAAATAAAATAACATATTTTATTCCTCTTATTTTGTGCGAAAATGACAAACTATGTTATGTTCTATATTCCAAAACTATGTCCACATAACATATTCCTCACGCCTTTGGTGATAGATTCAAGTAGCTCGTTTTGTATCCTAGGACGAGAGTTTTTTTTACCCACATCAACAACCAACGACAACTGGCAAATGAAAATTAATAAGAATTATGTAGAGAGAGAGAGAACAAGTACAAAAAGGTGGTGTGTGGGTGTGCACAGTGGGGGGAAGTGGCATTAAGAACAAGTTTGGTTTGTTCATTGAGAAGGATTTAAAGAGATATTGCATTCTGATAATCCCGTTACAAGGTACTTTCTATTTTGACAATCCATATAATTATGGGTACGTCCAGAAAAGAAATTAGGAGGGTTGAGTAACAGTAAGGGGGCTGAGTTTAACTTAAGAAAAAATATTATAGTTAGGATTTGAACTCAGACGACTAAAAACAAGTTAAGAATTATAGACCGCTCCAATTATAGACTTTATTTGTTGATATTTTTGCAAAAATGTATATTTAATGTATTACATTTTATGGTAAGGATATAATTAAATTTTAACTTTGAGATTTGGAAGGGGGACTAGACCTCTAGCTCCCATAGATCCGCTCTTGCATGTCATACCAGACTTCACATTTGATTTATCTGACACTGTCGTGATGGATGCGTTGCACGTGGTAGGGGTGAGCAAAATTCGATTAATAACCGATTAGCCGTATGGTTAATTCCGAATGGTTAATTTTTTCAGAAAATTTGGTTAATTCAGTTAATTTGGTTTCTTTATTTCGATTAATTGGTTAAACGGTTAATTTGTCAGTTAAAAATATTGTGTTTGGTTTTTTTTGGTCGGTAAAAAAGTGTGTTACTATAAGAAAGAATCCAAAACTTTGGGCACATGCCTTGCGCCCCTACAACCAGGATGAATATCTAGAGTTTACAAAATAGGCCCTGCAAATGGACTTCCCGAGAAGAAGAGAAAAGAAAAGATGAAAATTCAACTATCTTATACTAACTACCTTGCAGCTTCTGTGCTGCTAACAAAAGACATGATAATCAGCTAACAATATGGTCACCTTCAAATTGTGACATCCTGCCTTCTGAAACCAACTTTGACTGTCAGGGTCGATAGTACCATCAAGAAGGAACAACCATCACGACTCTTCTCTACCAAACCAAGCAAACTCCCAAGCTGCAAAATCAGGTCCAAAAGGAACCAACAAAGGTATTGACCAACAATTCATGTCCATGCAAAGGAGAGCCTCCCTGTCCTCCATATGCATTATGCTCACCACCTGAAAGAATGGATTCTAGGAACTCTTCATTTCCATCTTCATCAAACGAATCAAAACCTCTCCAGGGACCTTTAGGATCAATCAAATGCCTCCAAGAAGCGAGCAGATCAGGAAGCAGGTTGGGCGAATAGGGATCATCTATCCAGCTTTTTCCTACCTGACTTCTTCTTCCTTTTTGACCAAGATTGTTCATAGTCCATAGAATTTGAGTCCCACTGATCAGATTCAAAACCGGAGTCATAGGAGGCCTCTTCTTCTTCAAACAGGTTCTCTTTCCTGTCCTGGTATTGGGTTGAGAAACCGCAGCTGCTCCAAATCATGTTTGGCTTCTAAGACTCAGAAGTTGAGGCTTCCTTGCCGCTTCTTGCAATCTCCAATTCCCAACCTAGGTTCAAGCTACTCACATTGCAAACAGGAGTACTACCAAACATATCGGGCTCCTCCATTTGAATGTCAGGAGCAGGAAAAAGAGATTGCCGAATCTCACGTTCACTATCAAGAACAGTGTCTTTAACCTGTTGGAAGATAATGTCTCGCAAGTTATCATCCACATCCAAGTGGTTATCACAAGCAATGCTCGAAGGCTTCTCCTTGTCGACCACCTTTGTAGGCTTTGTAGACTCCTTAGCATTCTGTCGAACAGTTGATTTGCCTAGCTTGACCTGTACATCCTTCTCAGGTGGAGGCTTTCTCGTCTTCTGGGGACATGACATCCCCTTGTGTCCAAAGAACTTGCAGTTAGGGGAGATCACAGGTCGTGCGACCGTTTCCACCGGCAAGGTCTTCGAAGAAGAATCAATCTCCACCATCGTAGCTCTTGGGAGCTTGACTTCACTGCTGACCTCGATACAGACCAAAGCGTCTCCCAGGCATCCCGCGGGCACGGAGTGATCATCTATATCAATTGGGATTCCAATGGTGCTAGCAACACAAGCAATGTGTCGCCTAGTCCACAGCAATCCAGGGTTCGCAATCTTGAACCAGACTGGAACCCGCGGGAAGGAAAGGGGCTGAAGAGGAGTTCCTGGCTTCCAAGAATGGACAACGATCAAAGATTCGTCCATGAACCACAGAGCTTCATCAAGCACACGCTCCTTCTCTCTTTCAGTTGGCATTTTGATGATGAAACCTTCACGCTCCTCGACGATAACTTCAACTTGGCCACTGGGACGCCAGAGTCTTCATATCCATCCGCTTAGTTGGCCGCTGAACGATTTTCTGCCCACAAATCGAACTGAGAGAAACGCATCCCAATTCGGAATGGCACTCTCCAGGCTCGAGATTGATGTGCATTTCACACCGTCCTTAAGAATCAGCTCAATATACTCCATCGATGCCGCTTCGAGCTCAGCCCTGTCTTGCCTACTGACGGCGAGCCAGTCTGCAAGACGACTAGGGCTTGAAGCTTCTTCGGCACTGCTCGGGTTGGCTTTGAGGGATTGACGGCGGCAGCGTGAGTTCTAGACGATTCTGGGGGATCCTGGTTAGTCCTGCTTCCTTCTCCATCAACCTCTGGTTGGCGGCGTGGAGGAGCTGGTGATTGCTCAACAACAGATTGCCCCCTTCCCCCTCTCGCACTAGGGTGTCGTCCTCTCCCTCGTCCGCCTCTCCCACGAGCCATATATTTTGTGTTTGGTTAACCGAATTAACTGAATAGTCACAATTTATTCAAAAAGAAATATCATGCTCATGTGTATACCTATATAATTTTACTTTCAAAAAATCGCCATGTTTATAAACTAATCAAACTTTTAATGACTATATATCATTATAATATACTAACTGTTCAAAATTTTATAATTATTTTCATACAATATTATTATAAGAGTGTTGTTTGGTTAACCAAATTAACCGACGCAATTAACCATTAACCGATTAACCATAACCGAACTAGCTGGTACTAATTTGGTTAGGTTAACGGTTAAAATAATAAATCACAAATTAATCATTTAACCGAGCCAAAATAACTGTAACCGATCGAATTAACCGAATGCTCACCCCTAGCACGTGGGGCTGTTTTTATACCGAAAATGTGTTGGTCACATGCGGTTACGCACATGGGAGAAGGCTGGTTTATGGAGTTGAGAAGTTTTGCCTTATTGAATATTGGTATTGGCAGGCGGTGAGCTATCAATAGCATTGTAGGGTAATTTTTAGATGACATGGGGTGCTGATTGGAGAGATACAATACATGGGATAGAGGAATAAGAGAGAAAACATTATTTTGCTTATAACTTTTAGTATGTGATGAATTTTACTACGAAATAAAAATTATTAGTTTTGTTATAAAAAAATACAATCCAACAAGACTAGCTTTGATATACTCTCCGGAGAAAAAATGATACACAACAAAAAATGAGTTTTATATATTGTGGATAATTATTTTCTCATTAACATAACAATACAAAAATAAATATTCATCCGTGAGAAATTTTTTGATGAAACAAAAATTATTAGATTCTTTATAGAAAATATATTCCAACAAGATCAATGTTGATATACTTGAGGAGGGAAGCAAAAAGAAAAAAGGAAGGAAGTGATTGTGTGCCATTTACTCATTCACAAGTTAAATAAAGTTGATTAAGACCATTAAATTTTAGGTTTTGGTAACTTATTTCGGGTGTCAAGTAACTGATTGGTGTCAATTTTAGGTGCTACTAGACGTTGATTAATTTCACTAAATTTTGGGTATCAAATGTCCATTTTTAGGCACAATTATCCATTCATCGGGTGCCATTGCATGTGTTACTGGGCGTTGATTAAGTTCATCATATTTTGGGTGTCATTAACTTCTTCTGGGTGTCGATTACTCATGTTTGGGCGCACTTACTCATTCATTGACGTCATTTCATGTGCCACTAGACGTTGAAGAACTCCATTGAGTTTTAGACACCATTACATTTTTGGAGTGTCAAACGTCTATTTTTTGGGCGTTGTTATCCATTCACTGGGTGTCATTACACGTGTTACTAGGTGTTCATTAAGTTTATCATGTATTGGGCGTCATTAAATTATTTTAGGTGTCGATTCATGATGTTTGGGCGCACTTACTCATTCATTGGCGTCATTTCATATGTTATTAGATGTTGATTAACTTCATTGATTTGTAGGCACCATTATCTAGTTTTGGGTGTCAAATATCCCTTTTTGGGCGTCAAATATCCCTTTTTGGGCGTAGCTATCCATTCAGTGAGCGTTATTGCATGTGTTACTGGGTGTTAATTAAGTTCATCATATTTTGAGCGTTATTAAGTTGTTTTGGGTGTCGATTACTCATGTTTGGGAACATTTACTCATTCATTGGCATCTTTTCATGTGCTATTGGACGCTGATTAACTTCATTCAGTTTTGGGCGCTAATATCTCATTTTGGGTGTCAATTATCTATTTTTGGGCATCTTTATCCATTCACTGGGCGTCATTTCGTGTTACTGGGCGTTGATTAAGTTCGTCATATTTTGAACGTCATTAACTTGTTTTGGGTGTCAATTAATGATGTTTGGGCACACTTACACATTCATTGGCGTCATTTTATGTGCTACTAAAAATAATTAACTTCAGTAAGTTTTGGGCATCAATATCTTATTTTGGGTGTCAATTATCTATTTTTGGGCGTCGTTATCCATTCATTGGGCGTCATTTTATCTGTTATCGGGCGTTGATTAAGTTCATCAAATTTTCAACGCCATTTATTTATTTTGGGTGTCAATTACTCGTGTTTGACCGCACTTATTCATTGGCGTCATTTCATGTGCTATTAGTTGTTGATTAATATCATCAAGTTTTGGATGTCATTTTCTTATTTTAGGTGTCAATTATCCATTTTTTGGCACAATTATCCATTCACCGAGTGTTATTTTATGTATTATTGGGTATTGATTAAGTTCATCATGTTTTTGACGCCATTAACTTATTTTAGGTGTATTTGTGTTTGGGTGCACTAACCCATCATCAGGTGTCACTTCATGTGCCATTGGGCATTTATTAAGTTTTGAGCGTCATTATCTTGTTCTGAGTGTCAATTTCCCATTTTTTGGTGCACTTATCCATTCATTAGGCGTCATTTTATGTGTTAATGGGTAGTTGATTAAGTTCATCATATTTTGGACGCCATTAAACTCAAAACATGATATACTTAATCAATAACTCATTAACACATAAAATGACACCCAATGAATGGGTATGTGCGCCCAAAATTAGATAATTGACTCCCAAACAAGAGAATGACATCCAAAACATAATGAACTTAATCAGCACATAGTGACACGTGAAGTCACACCAAGTTAACAGATAAGTGCGCCTAAACATGGGTACTTGACACTCCAAACAAGTCAATGGTGCCTTTGCGCCCATTGTTGGTCTTTTGGCGCCCATTTTTGTTGTTTTGACGCTCACTTTTGTCATTCTGATGCGTGATCTTTATTCTTTTTCTCTCTTACTTCCCTCCTCTCTCTCTCCTCACTTTCCTCCTCTTTTCATTTTCTCTCTCAAAAAAGTAAAAGAGAAGAAAAAATACAGCTAGAGGTAGGTGGTGGGACATGTGGGAGTAGGTGGGCAGGGATGGCAGAAATGAGAGAGGCGACCGGTGACAGATGAGAGGTGGGTAGGCGAGAGATAGGTGATTTTACTAAATGATTTTGATGCGCGTAACAGTACGTGAAGGAGCTTGAGCATCTCCAAATTTTAACCCTTTTTATACAGCATTTCATCGCCAGGCTGTGAAAAGCCTTGTTCAATCACAGCATACGGCGGCTTTGAAATTAGCGCAATCTTGTATTCATTGCTTGTTCGAAACTAGGGGCATTCTACCTCACTGTTCTTTCAAACCAAACTTAATTTTCACTTTGCCCGTAGCATGATATACAATCGAATACAGCCAGATCAGCATAACCAAACGTCCCCTAAAAGAAGACCAAGTAATACTTTTGCATTGCAGTTAAAAAGTAGAAGTCAAATCCTAACAGATAAAAGATGACGGGGAATAAGGCTTTATCATAGGCTTATTTTCTAACTATAGGCTTATAGACGCCTAATAATTATCAATCCGCATACCTCTCGCATGCAAAGTAGGCACTTTACCATTTGACGTGCATTGGGAACTAAGGCCAAACAAATAGAATGCAAACATAACCAAGTGATGGAGAAAAGAGAGCAGCGGCGTGATAAGGAAGAGAATTGGGTTCTTATGATCCTTCTAGAAGATTTCGTGCTTTCGTTTAAAAGGCCTAATTTGGTTGGGTGTAAAACCAACCCACACATGTAATTACAGAACAAGTAATCCAAAGTATAATGTTACAAGTACAACTGTTTTATCTGGTTGCTCCAGATGATGCTCGCAGATGAAACTTGGTTGTTTTGTTTTGATTTCATTTGGTACGATGAAGTTTGCTGTCAGCTGCAGCTATCTTGTTTAATTTTGTTCAAACCACCAGCCAGAAAGTGAACAGCGCCCAAAATTGTCGCAGTCCATTTTCCATAAAGTTAAACATAACCAACTGCATCGTGCGGTTCATTTTCTTGTGATGAGTTGTAACTGCATAATACCAAATGAAAGTAGTTGGAACCGGGTGATAGTTGGAACTACTAGCAGAACCAAACGAGCCCTAAGGGATGTGTAAGTGAGCATGGCAACGGGTCAGGTCTTGTTGGATCTGATCCGGCAAATCCAGCCAGAAATAGATTCAAACTCAACCGATCAGACCCCAGATGGACTCCGACCCAAAATGTATTTGAGTGGATCTGGACCTGAACGGATCTGATCCGTATTCAGCCAAACTCAACTAGACCGGAGAATTACAAGATATGTTCTACTTAAATATTGGAAAAAGTTATAAACCCTATGCAAAATTAATCCAAATTAGATAAAGACCCAACCGGAGCCGACCTTAAATAAAATAAGACCCAACCCGGCCCAACTTGAAAACTAAACTTATCCGAAAAAAATTCAAATTTTCAAATCAAACCAGACAATGTCGGACCGAGTCGGTTTTTATGCCACCCCGGTGTGTCAGAGGGTTGTGTTGCCCCAGCCTCCCTACTCATAGCAGGACCCAAACAAGCAGCGATGCTGCTAATTGTTGTTACTCGGCTCTTCACGGAACGGAAGTAGGGCCGCAGTGGTTTTGACCATCTTGAGTGAGAAATGAATTGTAGGACCAGTAATGAGCACAAAACCGCTTGCTCTGTATCCTAGAACCTGACTTTGTTTGGGCAACAGCGACCACTAGCGCACTCGACAAATAGGAAAAAATTGAGAGGGAGAAAAGAAAGATAACAAGTAGAGGAGGGGTTAGTGAGATGCGTGCAGTAGTGGGGAAATTGTATTAGAAGAAAACCAAATGAGGGGTTTGCGTAGGGGTAAGTGGCAGAATCCAAATCTAAAGAGAGAACAGGTTAAAACAGATAGCCAGTTAGTATTTATCGTCGACACCATTGACAAGCTGCAGCCTATAGACCATGCCCAATAAGTCGCATGAGATAAATCTAGAGATGTGTGGTATAAGTCCTTTACCTCTCGTATGCTAAGCGAGTCTTTACAATCTGATCTACACTCCTACATTGTGAACTAGTTTCACGCAATAAAATGTGCCCACAATCAACTGAGAAAGAGAGTAGAGATATGACAGGGAAGTGACTTAGGTTCTTGCAATCGATCTGGAAGGCATTGTACTTCCACTTAAGGGTCGTGTCACAATTCTATTCCACCCTGGCCTAACCTTCCATTCATGACACGAGCCGAATCACTGGTACCCCTCATTGATATAGATCTGTGCTTTGCAGAATGAAAATAGGGGTTGACGTTTAACCTTCAGTGAAAAGAAACAAGTCGCACAACTAATGATAGGCTCAAGCTGATGTCTCCATATCTAAGAAACAGACACCATATCTAAGAAGCCGGCAAGAATTTTTCAGCTTGTCAGTTTGGTTTTACCAGCTAATTTAAGGGCATTATTTGGTATTGTATAGCCTGAAGAAAAAGGTGAGTAGTTGTACATTTTTACGTTGCAACTCAATTGATGTATAAGCTTCCTTATCATTTGCATTACTTGTCACACAAACCTCTGAAATTGATCACCATACAATTATAAAGTGGAGTGGCATTACATAAGCAAATGCAACATAGATGACATAATTCAAATATAGTAATATATGTCACTGCACATATTCAACAAAGTAAATTCTAAAAGGAAAATAATTATTGAAGGGACGGCTAAATTACAGATGTCATAGACCATTATCTATTTTTTATTTTATTTTAAAAAATAAAAAGTTGTACCTATTTTCTATCATGTGTTATATAAGAATGAGTGCGAGAGGTATTTTATTTGATCTTTTAATGTGTTTAGATATAAAACTATTTTTTATCTAAATAAGGCGAGTGTAGAAGGGTTGCACAATCTTTTATCTTTAATTCTCTAAACTGTAAATTGATTCTTGTGTATCCTAATAAAGACTATATGAAAGATTGTAGGAGAGTTGAATTTAATTTTTATTTTTCATTTTTCGAATTTAATATTATAGCTTTTCTTATTGTAAATGAAAGGTTGTTGGAAGGGATACATATACTATTTACCTTTAGTATTTAGAATTATTATTTGGATTTTGAGTATTTTAATAAGATTATGTGACCCCTAATGGAAGTTAACTCCTTTTAGTCTTTATATTTGCATTGTCATTTTGCAGTTGCTAAGGTTGGAAGAGTGGCTCAACCAAAATTAGAGGAGGTACACGACGTGATCACTATGATGTGACACCTAAAAAAAATCTAAGCAATGACATTGTCGGCACTAAGAGGCAATTATCACTCATTTGATCCTTTACTTAGGTTGTAGTGATCTTCTTTTCTACATTAGGTCTGAACAACGTTACTTCAAATAAGTCTCAACAAATGTTTTTTCCTCAGTCTATTTTACAACAGAATATAATAACTAAATCTTTTTTTAACTAAAAAAGATGATATATATACAACCTCTAAATTGATCTAATATTGACAAACTCATATAATGCACAAGATATACCTAGTGTCCTATAATACTAGTGATAGTAAGCATTTCAAAGTCATGTCAAAGTAAATCGGCATGAGTTGTGTTTTACATATTTTAGGAAAACACTTTTGTAATGCACAATTTAACATATTTTTAAATAGTGGCTCGATCGGTTCTTCCTGTTTCAATAAAGCTAGTGATCGTACACCTCTTAAAAATCATGGCAAAATAAATCGGCATGAGACGTATTTTACATACTTTAGTCAACTTTTTTGTAATTGGACAGTTTGACATATTGTCTTATATTGTAATGATGCATTAGTTCTAAATTACTTTTGTCACACTAATAATGATGTTCTTAAAGAGCTTTTGTTTTATACATTTAATTTGTAAAACATTTGTTACTGTGTGAAATTCCATGACTTGTAAAAGTGATTGGGGCATGTTCGTTAAAAATGGGATTTTGTATCAAATACTCAATGGAAGGGAAAGTGACATCACCTAGGGCATGTTATCAAAATAATGGATGAACGATTCCAATCTCTTCTTATAAGCTCATCACAAGTTAATTAGGCCTGCCTTTTCTTCTTTTTACTGCGCTCGACTCATTAGCATTGCTTCAAATAGGCACTTATTTGGTTTACATTGCACATGTCAACAACATCTTAGGCGACCCTTGGACAACTTGTCCTCAATACTAGCTACCCCCACTTTCTTCTAATATAGTCAATTCTCAGATGATCTTTCTGTGCCTTCCCACACATCCAACTTAGCATACACATTTCAGCCACATTTATCTTGTTGATATATTGTTTCTTCACCACCCAATATTCACTCCTATATAGCATGGCCGATCAACCCACGGGTCAACCTGCTGGGACAAGTTTTGGTGTGTTTTTCTTCCATCCTTTTAGAACTGTATCTTTTTGACTCTCAACTACCCAACCCACCCACGCGTTTGATAGGTCTACCCCCCTCCCCCCCCCCCAAAAAAAAAAAAGAGTTGATCTAGTGCATGTACACGTGCCCCAGATGTTTATACAGAAGTGGCAGCTGCCAATCAGCAACATTGATTGACAAAACTAACAAAAGTCCCAACTCATTGTGCTGCTGTGTACACTCTATTTTCTCGCTTGTCACCAAAGTAATCACGTCTTCTGTGTGCAAAGCTACAAAGCATAATGAGTTGGGACTTTTGTTAGTTTTGTCATATTCATGTGCCCAAAAATAAAGAAATATGTCTAACAAAATTGAAAATAAGTTTGATCAGATTTTTTGAAGCGAATGCACTACCATGTATGTAATAAGCATAATTGTCAAGGCGGTCAGTCAGTCACTTGCCATGCTTATGCAACCGCGGATGTTGACCAGTCAGTTTCCTAGTCGTAGGTATAATGTTTTCATAATATCAATTATGTACATATAGTTATAGACAATAATCCAGATTTGGTAAATGATGTCATAAAACATCTCAAACAATTTTCAATGAAGATTATTTAATGTATTCAAATGCAACAAGTATAATTAGATAAAGAGTAGTGACATACCACTGTTAAACTCATGGAAGGACCTACTCCTATTTCGGTTCTTATACATGCTACGACTATGATAGCAGCGGGAATTTTTCTTGTAGCTTGGCTTTTTCCATTTTTCACAGTTATACCTTACATAATGAATTTCACTTCTGTTACTCGGTGTAATAACACTACTATTAGGAGTTACTTTAGCTCTTGCCCAAAGAGATATTAAAAGAGGTTTAGCCTATTCTACAATGTAAACTATCGGTACTTGTTGTATTGATGCAACCATAGTCACAAATTCGATATTCGAGATACGTTCGGTACGTTCGGTCGAGCTGCATAATTCGGGATTCGGGAATTATGCGGGAAATTTGGGTAAAAAGCGGTCAGCATATGGTAAAAATCCGGTCAACGATTCGGAAAAAGATCGGAGGATTCACTAACATACATACACACACACACATCACATGTATATAGCACACAAATATATATATATATATATATATATATATATATATATATATATATATTGCACAATATATAAATACATATCTATATATCTATTGTATACATATATAACACACATACATACATAATACACACATACATATATGTGTATATACATATACACACGGATATATATACAACAAAATTAAGTTAGTCTTAAATAGCATAAATGAGAAAGTACATGAAAAAAATCTAAAACAGGAAGAAAACATCAAATGCGAGTAATGCGTGAATAACACAGGAATAAAACTTAATATGTTGTGACTACGCTCAAATTGGGAATTATTCGTCTGTTGGATACGTCTAGGGAAAAGTTCGTGTTTTCAACACGACTTTTTCAAAAAAAAACGGAGTATATTGTAACTATGGATGCAACCAAAACAAAAAATTATATACTAAATAGTGCAATGTGAATGAAATTGATATTCAGATCATATCATGGTAAAAGACAAACACAAACATTCGGGGTAGGGAGTGGGGGATTAAAATTGCAAAAAAAAACCTTATGATTTCTAGTCCCAGACCTTGCTAAGCTGGTATAGTGCATGTACACTCTATTTTCTCGCTTGTCACCAAAGTAATCACGTCTTCTGTGTGCAAAGTTACAAAGGGACTTTTGTTAGTTTTGTCAATCAATGTTGCTGATTGGCAGCTGCCACTTCTGTATAAACATCTGGGGCACATGTACATGCACTAGACCAGCTCTTTTCTTTTCTTTTTCTTTTTCTTTTTTTTTTGTGGGGGGGAGGGGGGTTAGACCTGTCAAACGCGTGGGTGGGTGGGTTGGGTAGTTGAGAGTCAAAAAGATACAGTTCTAAAAGGATGGAAGAAAAGCACACCAAAACTTGTCCCAGCAGGTTGACCCGTGGGTTGACCGGCCATGCTATATAGGAGTGAATATTGGGTGGTGAAGAAACAATATATCAACAAGATAAATGTGGTTGAAATGTGTATGCTAAGTTGGATGTGTGGGAAGGCACGGAAAGATCACCTGAGAATTGACAATATTAGAACAAAGTGGGGGTAGCTAGTATTGAGGACAAGTTGTCCAAGGGTCGCCTAAGATGTTGTTGACATGTGCAATGTAAACCAAATAAGTGCCTATTTGAAGCAATGCTAATGAGTCGAGCGCAGTAAAAAGAAGAAAAGGCAGGCCTAATTAACTTGTTATAAGCCTATACGAAGAGATTGGAATCGTTCATCTTGATCAGAATAAGACCTCGTAACGTAGCTGAGTGGAAAAGAAAGATCCATGTAATAGACCCCAACTCGGTCGGGATTGAGGCTTACATGATGATGATGATGATTATGATGATATTTTTTAAAAATATATAAGAACTCGAATATGGTGAGCCCCTGACTAGAACATGTGTAAATTGGTTTTCACTTGGTTAAATGGTAAAGTTGATATATATACCACCTATAAATGTGTGTATACACCAACTAGTGAATGCACACATGCACGTCGTATCAGATAAAAAAGCAAGATGACATTATCTTATAGACTAATTAGGATTGTTCATACAAATTAAAAAATTGTATTAGATTAGGTTGCATTAGTCGATATATACGACCACTATTTTATGTAGCATACGATACGTCTGAATTGTAGCTTGATATCATGTTATAAAGATAATGTATAAATAAAATAAGGTCAACTAATGGAATGATAGAATTAATCCTTTATTCTACCAATTGATGACGCTTTAAGGTATTCATCATATTCATGTGCCCAAAAATAAAGAAATATGTCTAACAAAATTGAAAAGAAGACTGATCATATTTGTTTGAAGAGAATGCACTACCATGTATGTAATAAGCAAAATTGTCAAGGCGGTCAGTCAGTCACCTGCCATGCTTATGCAACCGCGGATGTTGACCAGTCAGTTTCCTAGTCGTAGGTATAATGTTTGCATAATATCAATTATGTACATATAGACAATAATCCAGATTTGGTAAATGATGTCATAAAACATCTCAAACAATTTTCAATGAAGATTATTTAATGTATTCAAATGCAACAAGTATAATTAGATAAAGAGTAGTGACATACCACTGTTAAACTCATGGAAGGACCTACTCCTATTTTGGCTCTTATACATGCTGCTACTATGGTAGCAGCGGGAATTTTTCTTGTAGCTCGGCTTTTTCCATTTTTCACAGTTATACCTTAGGTGTAATAACACTACTATTAGGAGTTACTTTGGCTCTTGCCCAAAGAGAGATTAAAAGAGGTTTAGCCTATTCTACAATGTAAACTATCGGTACTTGTTGTATTGATGCAACCATAGTCACAAATTCGATATTCGAGATACGTTCGGTCGAGCTGAAAAATTTGGGATTCGGGAATTATGCGGGAAATTCGGGTAAAAAGCGGTTAGCATATGGTAAAAATCCGGTCAACGATTCGGAAAAAAATCGGAGGATTCACTAACATACATACACACACATATATGCACATGAATATAGCACACAAATATATATATATATATATATATATATATATATATATATATATATATATATATATATATATGTGTGTGTGTGTGTGTGTGTGTGTGTGTGTATACACATATTGCACAATATATAAATACATATCTATATATCGATTGCATACATATATAACACACATACATACATAATACACACACACATATATATGTGTGTGTCTATACATATACACACAGATATATATACACCAAAATTAAGTTAGTCTTAAATAGCATAAATGAGAAAGTACATGAAAAAAATCTAAAACAGGAAGAAAACATCAAATGTGAGTAATGCGTGAATAACACAGCAATAAAACGTAATATGTTGTGACTAGGCTCAAATTGGGAATTATTCGTCCGTTGCATACGTCTAGGGAAAAGTTTGCGTTTTAAACACAACTTTTTCAAAAAAACGGAGTATATTGTAACTGTGGATGCAACTAAAAAAAATTATATACTAAATAGTGTAACGTGAATGAAATTGATATTCAGATCAAATCATGGTAAAAGACAAACACATACATTCGGGGCAGGGAGTGGGGGATTAAAATTGCAAAAAAAACCTTATGATCTCTAGTCCCAGACCTTGCTAAGCGGTCCCCAGGTTTTGCTTGGACAGACCAATCGTGCTATTCAGCCGACTAGCCAACCAGTCGGTCTAGGCGGGCGCCAGCCAAAGCCCATTTGTGGTGGTTGGCTAGTCATACCGCCTTTCAACAACTAATGGACCAATCGGCCGACTCAACAACTATGGTAATAAGCATAGTCACAATATACTCCGTTTTTTTGGAAAAAAAATGCGTTTAAAACGCGTATTATTCATGTGCCGTATATGAAGGACGTTTTAAACTCCAAACCGAATAATACGTTTTAAACGTGTTTTATTCGCGTATTGCGTTTTAGACGTGTTTAATACGTTTTTTTGCCGTTTTAAACAGTTTTTTACTTTTGCTTCACATTTATTTTTTCCACGTCCTTTTTAACTTGTAGTAGGGTTCCACAAAACCGTCCAACCTTCCTCCTCTATCCCCCGACACACCAGGAGGAGTAACCCTCGACATTCTACATGTACGCTCCATCTTTCTCCTCCATTTTCCCCCTTTCTTCCCTGATTTGTACATGTTGCATGCTGCTCCCACTTCTTCCCCTTCTAATATTGAGTAATCATTTCGATGCTTAGTCATTTTCAATCATTATGTGTGTGGGTGTGTGTGGGTGTATATATATATATATATATATATATATATATATATGTGTGTGTGTGTGTGTGTGTGTGTGTGGGTGTGTGTGTGTGTGTGTGTGTGTATATATATATATATATTCCGCTTTTTTGTCAACTTTTTTCCGAATAATTGTCCGAACTTTTACCGTACGTTGACCGATTTTTATCCGAAATTTTCCGCATAATTCCCGATTTCCGAATTTTTCAACTTGGCCGTACGTATCCCGTATACCGAATTTTTGACTGTGGTAATAAGTAAGACAATCATTTTCCTATAGTAGTATAGCTTACATGTCATCACGACATATCTAAATATTGATTTTAAAAATTGATAATACTTAAATAATAATAAATCTTAGTTAGTGATATGCATTACTGTTGCATGTGCTTTGTAAGTAATAGAAGAAAAAATATGAAGTGTTAGTTAGCATAGCACACAGGCCATGAAAGAAAAAAAAATGTTATTAATATGACAGCCAAAAACGCATTCCTTTCTCCCCCATATCTTAAAATCAATGTCAAAATGACTTTGAGGAGTTGCAAAACTAAGCCATGGAATGTACTGATTATATTTAGCAGACTTTAAGTCGTTTTTGATTTGATCACTTCTAACTTCTAAGACTAGAATTTATAGAGATATCTTTTTGCCATTTTCACTGCCTTCTTGGTGGGAACAGGGGTGTGAGCAAAACGCAAAAAAGAATATAGGACAGGATATTTATGATGGTCTTTGGTTGCTTTTTCTTTTGAATTTGTAAAGTAAATCATCCGCACTAAATCCCGGTAGAACGCCTTTATAAGCAATACCATTGTCAAGCTTCAAGATAGGTGGATGAAAATCTAAAACTAAACACTAATAATTCTAGAGTAACTACACCATCAAGTATCTTCAGTAAGTTAGAATCAAAAATTGAACACTACTAGGTCTAGAGTGACATCTCCCATTTTATATGATTAGTATATTAGAAATGATTACTATTTGTCAATTGGACAGAATGATAAGTGCAGAGCAGATTTTTTTTACAAAATTAGAGTGGAAGGTGCTAGTAGTAGAAAAATGCTACATAAAAGAAATATCAAACATAATGATTTATGTGGGGCACGATTGAGTATGACACATCATACAACAAGAAACTTGTTTCTGAAATAAAAGGGATTTGAGGGGACATGGTAAAAGACAAAAAAGTATGATTTAACTAAAACCAAGTTGCATGACCTATGAAAGGAGGGTAACCAACGTGGTAACTCCATTTATGGGTAGTAAACACATCTTGGTTCCTTACTTGAGGTCTACCAGCATATCATTTGCATGGATTAAGGCCTTGAGGTGGAGCCATATGTCGCAGTGTCCGTGTCTATCAGTGTGGGCAGGCTTAAATTGTTAGATTCATACTTGCCTGCGCGATCTAGCCTTTCTTCATGAGACAGAATTAAAAAATGCACATCTTGTTGTTGTCGTCATTAGGCCCAATGTGGCAGTTGTACGTCTCTCAGCTTTAACGTAGCAGTCTGCATCCTTTGTTGAGTTGTTATTTTTGCTATGGGAACACGACCATTGCGTTGGTTGGTCGTGCTATCAATCACAAGTACTTATTGTTGTGAACATGTAACAATCATTTGCCGCTTTGGCATCATAAAACTCTTTCAAATACACCTTCTATCAACACACAGAGAGAGATGAAGAAAGTGAGAGAGGCTTTGGGTGATCAGAATTAGAAAGAGAGACAAAGACAGACCTAAGGGTAGAGAAAAGGGCGGAGAGAATGAAAACTGGAAAGACCACCTGTAAATTGACTATATTTGGAACAAAGTGGGGGTGGCTAGTATTGAGGACAAATTGTGAGGGTCGCCTACAATTGAATGGACATGTGCTACGCATACCGACTAACGTGCCTATTCGAGGCAATGCTAGTGAGTCGAGCATAGTCAAAAGAACAAGAGGCAAGCCTAAATTAACTTGGGAGGAGCTTATAAGAAGAGATTTGAATCTTTACATCTCTTGATCAGAATATGACCCATAACAGAGTTGAGTGGAAAAGAAGGATCCATGTAGTGGCCCCTAACATGGTTGAAATGTAGACTGAATGATGATGATGGTATTTTTTTAAAAAATATATAAGAACTCGAATACGTGTGAGCCCCTGACCAGAGCATATCTATATTGGTTTTCACTTGGTTAAACCCTAACTTGATAGTATTAATTTAATTGTACCACCTAATATATATTTGAATATGTAAGTGTATTTGTGTGTGTTTCCTTTCATGTGTGCGTGCATGCGTGCTTGTGTTTGTGTGTTTATGTGCCTGCTTGCGCTCGTGCATGCGTGATTACTTTCTTGTGTGTGTGCGAGAGTGCTTATGTTTGTGTGTCTACGTGTGTTCTTATGTCCGTGCATGCTTGCATTTGTGTGTATGAGTGTGTGAGTATGTGTGTTGAACCTTAATTTATGGTTACTGTACCTTATATACATATGCTTTATAGTAAGTGAACATAACCACTTACATCTCTCATAATGTGTAATAACCAAGGTGGAAAAAAGCGTGAGGCGTAACGAGGCGTTTTTGCCTCGGCGAGGCGAGGCGTAAGCCTCAAGGCGGTCGAGGCGTAAGCCTCAGAATATACCGAGGCGTATGAATAATATATATATATATATATATATATATATATATATATATATATACCTTAAAAATATAGGTATATATTATTATATATACATACTATATATATACAAACACACATATATATTATATATATGCACATGTATATAAAATGTATATACATATCTATATATATTGTGACACATATATACATATATATATACATGCATATATATATATATATATATATATATATATATATATGCATATGTATGTATCTATATGTATCATATATGTATATAATATATGTCTATATATATAAGTATATAACTAAATAATCAAATCACAAAACAGTATAGCACTGACGTGTAGCAGCAGCAACTTGGCTAGCAGCAGCTGGATTAGCCACCACGGCCACCAGCAAGGGCTGGAGCAGCCTTAAAACTGATGTTTCCTGGTTGCCTGGAGGTGGAGATCTTCTATTTGAATAAATACCACTTTGGTTGGGCCCAATAGCAGTCCAAATAGTGCAAACAACCATCAATTTTAGGTGGCAGACAGAGGCTTACGCCTCAGTGCCTTTTTACGCCTCTTGGAAAATGAGGCGTCCGCCTCTGCAAAAGTGACTGAGGCTTAAACCTCGGGGCGTCCCTGAGTGTGCCTCGCCTCGAGGCGTACGCCTCTAGCGCCTCAGGGCGTGCTTTTTTTTTCATGGTAATAACGTTGCCAAAACAAAACAGAGTAACACTAAGCAACGTAAGAGATATCAAATCAATAAATAAACTGAGATTTATCTAATAGTGACTATTTTGATATGTAGCCACTTAAATAGAGATATGAACTAAAGGTGGCAATGGGCAAAACATGAAAAATAAGTAAATGTGCATTAAGAGAAATAATTGAAAAAATAATTGAAATTTGGCACATAACATAGACAATAGCATATATTTTGAACATTATGACAAAACATAGACGATTAAAAGTCATTAATAAGCTGTAGGACCCAAAAAAACATAGGGTAACAAATTATGCAAATGCAAGGCGTGGGGACAAGGCGCACTCCCAAGGGGGTCGCCTAGTGGCACTAAGGACCTTAGGTATGGCAATTGGGCAGGTATGGGGCACCCATCCTCATACCCACTTTACCCATTTCAGCTATTGTGATACCCACTCCCACCCCACTACAACAATTGGCGCCTATACATGAACCCATACCCACCCAGTTGGGTAATGGGAACCCAACAAAACCCAATACTAAACTGATAAATTGTACAAAACCCTACAAAAATATTTAATTACGAAATTTCTATATACCTTATATTTAGACCGTGGTTTTGAAAAACGCGCCTCGAGGCTTAAGAGGCGTACGCCTTGAGGCTTAAGCCTCAGTCTGCCAGTGAGAGGCGTGCGCCTCAGTTTATGTGAGGCGTATCGAGGCGTTAGAGGCGCTGAGGCGTAAGCCTCAAATTCTGTGTCTAAAAAAAGGCTATATTATCCTATTTTGGGCTTAATAGGGGCCAAATTAACCCAAAATTGTATGTATATAGATATATATACATGCATATCTATATATGTGTATCTTTGTTTGTTGACAACTATGGAAGTGGTACTACTTCTATCATTTTACGTTGTTGTATGTACACATACTCGTGTGTATGTGTATATATATGCATTTGTGTATACTTATAACTATGTTTATATGTAAAGATATGTATTTATATATACATGTGTATTCGTAATCGTATGTGTGTATATATATATAGAGTCAGGCTAGAATACAGTCGAGTGTACAGATCGCATGAATACACTCAAGTGTGTTTGCATATCAAGACTATTTTTTGCAAAATGTAAACCATTGATCTTCACTGTCATACTATAACTAGGCTACATACAAATTTTGAGCCCATTTGGATGAGTGTAAGTCACTCATCCAAGGGCAACAAAATCGACGCGCGAAACTAATTTGAAATGCATAATTTTTGCAATCTTTATAACATGACCTATAAATGTCCAAATGTGCTCAAATTTTGTGTATGAGCTATTCACAAGATGTTTAAGAAGATCAACGGATTAGATTTTAAAAAAAATATTGCATCATGAAAAACTACTTGAGTGTAATTATGCATTTCAAATTAGTTTCGCGCGTCGATTTTGTTGTCCTTGGATGAGTGACTTACACTCATCCAAATGGCCTCAAAATTTGTATGTAGCCTAGTTATAGTATGATGGTGAAGATCAATGGTTTACATTTTGCAAAAAATAGTCTTGATATGCAAACACACCTGAGTGTATTCGCGTGATCTGTACACTCGAGTGTATTCTAGCCTGACTATATATATATGAGTCAGGCTAGTGTACACTCGAGTGTACCGGAGGCACCGTACACCTCAGTCATTTTTGAAGATGTAATATTTTTTTGAAAAATCTAAACCGTTGATCTTCTTAAATATCTTAAGAACATACCATATAATAAATTTTAGCTCATTTGGACACTTATAGGTCGTGCATATAAAGGATGCAAAAATCAGGCATTTCAAATTAGTTTTGTGCGTCGATTTTGTTGCCCTTGGATGAGTGACTTACACTCATTCAAATGAGCTCAAATTTTGTATTGGGCCTATTATTATTGTAACCATTAAGATCAATGGATTGGATTTTGGAAAAACATGGTCTAGATATGCAAACACCATTGAGGTGTACGACGTGATCTATACACTCGAGTGTATTCTAGCCTGACTATATATATATACATATATATATATATATATATATATATATATATATATATATGAGAGAGAGAGAGAGAGAGAGTTTGTTTTTAATACCCGGCGGGTATCTTATCTTTGTTACCCGTGCCTAAAAAAACACGGTGGCACTCATCGTGAATATAGACATAATGCCTGTCGTCGGCATGGTCCATCTGCGATCCTCCTCCCGCATGTGGCGGTGGCTCCAGATCCGGGATCTCCGACTTGATATCGGCTCGGAGAGGCCCGTTCCCGACAGGCAGACCACGAGTACGGAGGTTTGGGCTAGGTTGCAGGTGACGCCCCGCCAAAGGTAGGCGGTGATTGAGGCGTTGGTGGTGGAGTCCCAGGTGATGCGGCGGCGGCTGTGTGGAGTCGAGGTGAGGAAGGAGAGGAGGAAGGCCTTGTTTGCTGTGGGCTCGGAAAAGGAAAGGAGTGGTAGGAGAGAGAGGTCGAATGAGAGGATGAGAAGGGGTAGCGAGGCGGTGGGATGCCTCCAAGGAGCCGGTGACGGAGCCATGAAACCCGTGCTCGCTGCTGCGGTCTAGATCCAGATCTCGAACAACAGCCCCTCATTGACCTACGTCTCCGCCACGATCCAGAAGCTTCCCGTGGTCTGGTTGTAGGTGGAGAACCTTAGGAGCTGGGCGATCGAGTACGGGATGCCGCAAAGCATGGTGATACGAGTCACACATTGAATGTCACGGCAAGGTTCACATGATGGCCTCCGGAGATGTTGGTGCCCACGAACAAGCCGAAGGCGTGGGTGAGAGAATCCCACCGTAAGCACGATCAGACTTTCCCTCCACAAGAAGAAGCACAATGCGTGCTGGCACAATATCAAGATTCAACGAGTGGGTCTCGATGGGTCTCCAATGGGGGCAAGGTGATTAAACGGGTCGGAAGTCACTGTTGCAACCTGGCAAGTCCTTCTTGTGTCTGGCATATCCTTTTTGTTTTGGCACCCGGGCGAGATTGACGGTGGCACTTGCATCCTTACAGTAGTAGTCAGAGACTGATATTTTCAGGGGATATTGGGGGACTTTCTAGTTCTTTATCCGTGTGAACATCTTTCAGAAGATTGTTTTCCCTTCGCAAGTCCAACGACGATGACACATAATTGTAACCAGTGAATTAAAAATCGGTTGAGGCGACCGCTTAAGCGGCCAAGACCCCCGGCCGCCTAAATCTGCCCCTAATCACCCGCTTAACCATTTTGAACAAAATCGCCCGCTTTTTGCCCGCCTCACCCGCTTTTTCCCGCTTTTTTCCCGCTTTTTGCCCGCTTTTTTCCCGCTTTAAACAAAAATCCTAATGTAAGTATGTAACATGAATTAATTACATAGTCCAAGTAGTGTTGACTATAATATATGAAACTTGTATACATTAAATGTTCTATGATATAGCTAGTCCTAATTTAGAATGCATACCTAGTGTGTAAGCCGTAATAATCGGGTACTGCTGTAATGCATCTAAGTAAATATCATATTGATCTATTATACTTTTAATGCATGATTAGTTTTACAGATTTCCTTGCTGCTTTCAGTGATTAATGATTGGTACTACTTGTTAGTATTACTTTAGTGATTACTTTAATTCAATAATTCATAGTTTGTTATTTACAATTACTGATCTGCTTGCTGATTTTAGTGATTAGAGATACTGATTAGTAGTAAAGTATTGATGAATACTAGTTAGTTACTGATTTGCTGATTAGATATGTATAAAAGTTCCTTAGAAATATACTTTTTATATACACATATATGCAATTTTGTATAAAAATATATAAAATTTAAGCACCCGCTTTTTCAAAAATCGCCCGCTTAATCGCCCGCCTACCGCTTAATTGGTTGCAGGGTGTTGTCTGCACGCCTCCCGCTTCCCGCTTTCTAATACATTGATTGTAACCATGTCATCTCAGTTTTTGGAAGGGAGCTGCTGCAACTATGTCGTAGGGGTTGTGGGCATGTCAGCGGACCTAATGTAGAGGCTTATACCTTAATAGCGGGGTATGGAATTAAGGGGAGCTCACCGGAAAATTTGTTTAAGGCGACGCTTTGTTTCTGATGAAAGAGTAGTGTCCTGTACAAACAGGGATCGCAGCCCTTTGTATCACCTTCTCCACTCGTAGAAAGCTGATTTAGAAGCAATTGTTGTATAATCTTGGCACCGCATAACTGAAGATCATTGCAATACAAGTGAGTAGCGGCGGAAATAATCAACGGAACAGGAGCAGCCTGAAAGAGGGCTCTTGTAGGGATTAACAAAGGCATGTCGTCATAAAGAAGGGAGTTGGCTCACAGTACTCTGAGAGGAAGGGGAAAGCTAGCACGAGAGTGCACTTTGTCTGGTTACTAGTACACATCAGTGGGGGTAGGTCTGCTTCTGTATGGCTGGGAAGAAGCACTGAGGTGCCCAGTGGATTGATTTAGGATCAGGAGTGGTGGGTCTACCTTACTCCCTTTGCAGAGCCAAGCCTTTCCGTATACAAGATTACGATGACACATTGCGTGGTGGAAGAGATGGGAGAAGAAAAAATACATTTCAAACTGAGAGTAATGCTTGAGTAACTGAGAGTAATGGTTGAGTAACTGAAAAAACCCTGCGAGTAACTGTCACAACCCTGGAGTAACTGAAAAAAACACTGCGAGTAACTGAAAAAGCACTACGAGTAACTGAAAAAACATTGCGAGTAACTGTGACAATACTGCGAGTAATTGTGATAATAATGCGAGTAACTGAAAAAACCCTACGAGTAACTGTAATAGCAGTTAGAGTAACTGCGAAAACACTGCGAGTAACTGTCACAACCCTGCGAGTAACTGAACAAACAATGCGAGTAACTAAAAAAAGCCTGCGAGTAACTGAAACAAGCCTGCGAGTAACTAAACACTGCAAGTAATGGTTGAGTAACTGAACAAACACTGCGAGTAACTGTCAAAAATCTACAAGTAACTGAACAAACACTGCGAGTAACTATCACAACCCTGTGAGTAACTGAACAAACACTGCGAGTAACTGAAAAAACCATGCAAGTAACTGAAAAAACCATGCGAGTAACTAAAAAACCCTGCGAGTAACTGAAAAAAGCCTACGAGTAACTGTGAAACACTACAAGTAACTAAGACAACAATGCGAGTAACTGAACGAGCACTACGAGTAACTCTAATAGCAGTTAGAGTAACTGTGAAAACAATACGAGTAACTGAAAAAAGCACTACGAGTAACTATGACAACCCTGCGGGTAACTGAACGAGCACTACGAGTAACTCTAACAGCAATAAGAGTAACTGTGATAGCCTAGAAAAGAAACACTATGATTCAAACTCAGTTACTCTAATACTTTGTAAGAGTAAATGTGACAACACTAAGAGTATCCATTGCACACAAAAACAAACACATATTCTTCAAAAAGAATAACAACTGATCAGAATATATTCTTTGTAACATATTCAAAGTATACATACAGCTGCTGGAGCACAAGGTAACACAAAGATAGATTACTTCTACTTCTAAATTATGAACGGATATAGTTATGTATTGGTTGGCCTCCTTATTCACATCAAACACGTTGCATATAACAAACATTGTTTCTCTTTCAAAGATAGAATAAGCATTCCAAACATTTTTGATCAAAAATTAGATCGGAATTATGAAGTTTTTGTGTCTGCAGGAGTAAAATTGTTCTGCTATTACATTTATGTGTTAAATAGTTACTTTTAGTACCACATAGTTACTTTTTTATACTACATAATTATATTTAATATCCATCAATTACCAGATATTATGTTAGAAAATGCAATGCAACTTTTTCAATCTCATTACAATTTATTTTATATATACAAAATGTTCATCATCTTTATAATTTACCTCACATATTACAGTTATACCTCGTACATTATAATATGTATAACATATATACATTTTGTTCATATATAGACTCTGCATTTGTTTTCATTCAGAATTGTATGTTATATATCCATGATTGATATACGACAACCACATATCATCAAAATTTGTGGCTTTGTTTAGCATTATTTCTTCTAGTCTTCTTATATTGTAAGTCATAATATACACATAACCAGGACGTTCAGTTTCCATGACATTAAGTCCATTAAACCGATGCTATATTTGTCCACCTGCAGATCTGAAACACATCCTCTATACACATCCTCCATTCCATTTCGTTCCTAGTTCCCTTAATATTAAATTGATTCACCTGACACCTGCAATCTGAGATGCATGCAGCCAAGTACCCAAAGAGATATCTGCCTTTTTTTTCATTTCTGTCTCCTATCTCACGCAGGACAGGCAGAGGTTGCCCACACGCCAACTGGATTCATGAACTGTCATAGTTAATTAGAATTACTAGATAGCTAGGAAAACCTGCTGAGTGCTTGTAATCAGTGTGGTCAGTGACTTGTAGGATTAACTGTTTTAGTTTATACAACTATATTAGTGGACGATCACATGCTACATGCTAGTTATTAATCCGTTGGTTAAGGCCTCTGCTCAAGAAAAAATCAACATACTAGTCACGAGCTTAACGTTGATGGAAAAGCTTGTCTAGCGGATGGGTACTTGGGTTGTAGAGACATGGAAAGGGCGTCGCCTCTCTGGAGATGTAGCTGGAGCTATCGGCGGCAGCTGGAAAAGTGAGACGAGGTTAGAGATGGGGTAGGATACAAGGAAAGGTGGTGTTTGCCTTTTGGGCTCCGCAGCAGGTCCCAACTTGTGACGATGACGATGGCCCACCGGTTCCGCTAGTAGTGCTGGCCAATGAGTGAGAAGTGGTTGTTGGTGCGCGAGCGCCCCCCCCCTCTTCTGGTCTACGACGACGACATCGGAGTCACGCCTCGGTTCTTTGCCAACGAACGCCTGGACGAGGAGTGTTTCCTTATGCACAAGGCAAGAGGGGCCGCTCCCTACAACGGCAACCCTGTGGATAGGCCGGTGTGGCTGATCGAGTTGGTCGATTAGGAGGACGGTGATGGCAATTGGAAGTGGTACGAAAGCTCATCGCTAAGGTTTGGACGAGCAGAGAGAACGAGGGAGAAAGAGACGACAGAGACTTACGAATTCGGGAGACGGGATATTGCATAAATTTACAACATTTGCCACCGTGATTTCAAAGCACGGGTAGCAATACTAAAGTACCCGCGCGGGCATTAGATAAACAGCCGTGTGTGTGTGCGTGTGTGTGTGCGTGTGTGTCTGTATGTATCTATGTATGTACGTACGTACGTATGTATGTATCTATATATATATATATATATAGATATATATATATATATATATATATATATTCAGTTTTATATATATGTACATTAGTATAGTTATATATGTAAATCTGTATTATACAAAATAGAAATCGGTCTATATAGTAATAGTATATCTATATATATTTCAAATTTATATATATGTAAATCTGTATAGTATATAATAGAAATTTGTCTGTATACTATATACATGTATGTGTATGTCAATCTGTATATATGACTATATACATGTACATATATATATTCATATTTACATTATATGGGATTATATATATATATATATATGTGTGTGTGTGTGTGTGTGTGTGTGTGTCTGAAACTAATGGACATATACATTGTTGGTCAAGAAGGCAGAGGTGGAGCGGGTGGGCTAGGAGGAGGAGGTCGTCGCCCCATTCTTTCTTCTCCCATTCATACCCCACTTAGAAAGGGCCCTTGAACCTGGCGGCGCCGCAGAGAGGATAGCACAGACTGAACTGGTCAAGAACGGGCTCATGCGCTGGATCGATGAGAGTCGTGACGAGCAGTACGTTGGACAAGGGGGGCGCAGATTTGAGCTGTGTAGTGGACGGCTGGGCAAAATCGAGCAGGGCGAAGGAATAGCATAGGAAAGTCTAGCCGTTGATGAGCTCGAACTGGTGCTTGGTTTTGGCAGGGTTGGACGTGATGGAAACAAAGGCGTGGGCAGATGTGAGGGCAATCCCGCCATGGTAAGATCTCAGTGTGGAGTAGGTGACGAATGGGCTTCCTCGGACGAGGTGGAACCAGTGGTCGTGAGGGATGTCAAGCGTGATGTTAAGGTCGTCGAAAGCAGAGATGACGTGTGGAGGGATCAAGGAAGGTGTGGGGAGCAGTCGAACAGGCATATGACGACACCTTACTGTGGAGCAAATCGTGTGGATCAGTGACAAGTAGGAGCAAATCGTATGGATCAACATCGGTAACCGACGTCGAAACCCTCGATCGCCTTATCGACAAGCGGGACGATGGACAGCTTCTTCTTCCGCCTGTTCAAGGGAGAACCTTCAATGCTAGAGTTCGAGAAACGAGAACAGAGGAAGGGAGCAGATCGAGAACAGAGGAAGAAGAGTCGCCGCCTCAGGGGGAGGCGATAGTCGGGAATCGAAACTCACAAGACGAGAGACGCTTTTTGAGTCTTGAGACTCTTGACCTAACTAATGGGGGAATTGTGGGACTGATGGAGAACGTGTGTCACCAAACCCAAATCGACCCTCCCCGTTTAGACCCAGCATGCGAGTCGAGACCCATCATACCCACTTTCAATTGGGTCTGGATGTATTGGGTTTGTCCGGTTATGGGTTTATGAGGAGATTCGCCATCCCTAAGTACGGCCCACGCCTTAACAAGTATGGCTACAACGTAACAATGAACTTGTGATGGTGTCATATTCGCATATGAATACGAAGAATGTCTTTCATTCTCCGACATTTTAGGTGCCCTTAGGAACTCTACTGCCACAGTACTCACACTTATTCCTATGTCTTTCAGTGAAAGCTTTTGCAAGTGCATATGTTAGATTAACAGGATTATATTAGGTAATAGCCTCCAGACCCGCAAATATCCCTTAACCGACCAAAAACCGGTGAACCGGCTGGTCCAACCGGAGAACCGGCGACCCGGCCCGATTCCAGCTAACTGGTCGGTTTTCTCCCATCTGCCACTTTAGCCCCCCTCGTGACTTGCACGCGCAAGATGGAAGCAAAACCGCCAACCCCCCCCCCCCGACCCCGCACAACCCAGATCCTAAACGAGAACCCCCCCCTCCGCTCTGTCGCTCCGGTGCTGGTTCTTCTTCTCCGGTGTTGCATAGCCCGCCGCTGCTGCTTGTTTCCGCCTCCTCCGTCTCCGTCTCCGACTGTCGTAGTTGCTGCCGCTGATCGGAGCTCCATCTGCTGGAGCTGCTGTCGTCCAGAGAAGGTGCTACTTGGTGATGTTGCCGCCCAAAGGTGATGCTTGGTGTTGCGCAAAGCTCCTTCCCTGCTTGTTGGCGCCACCACGACCACAACCAAGGTACGTTTCTCCTTCTCTTCTATTCTCTCCTTTCCGCCCCTAAACCCTCCTTTCTTCTACTGTACTCTTCCTCCTCCCTTTCCTATAGGTCGTCCATGGCCTTTTCTCTTTCTCTTTCTCCTCCGAGCCTTCTTCCTGTAACCCTTCTCTTTTTTCTCTTCCTTCTCCCCCATTCGTTTCCCCTATACCTTCATTTCTCTTTCTCTTCCTGTTTTGTTGTACCTCATCCCCTCCCTCGTTTGGGGCTGTTGGTACTTGTTGTTCACAGATTCCCTTCTTCTTCTCTCCACGTTTTCTTCTTAATTTTATATTGCTAATGCTAAATTGCTAAGTTCCATCTACTGCTATACTATACTACTGTCTTCTAATTGTCTCCTATATCTCTCCCTCTATTGCTAGCTGTTTTGGTGTACTTTTGCTGCCTAACGGATTGTTAAGCTGCTGAATTGGTGGAGCACGTGCTGCTATCAAATTTTGTGATTGCAATTGCAATCTGTTGGCAATCGTGGTACCAATTCTTCTCCCTCACTCCTACAATTCTGCCAAAATGGATTGTGTATTTTATTGTTCAAGCATTCAATTACGAATTGGTTTGCTGCTGCTTTGCTCTATCACCTACTGATAAGTTGAATTGTATTGTCTTGCAATATGTTTTATTTTTATTGTTCACTGTCTTGCAATATGTTTTACTATGTTTAATTTTTAGTACTTTGTAGTTGTATTATTGATAACTTGATATAGGAGCTTAGTAAAGTAGTCAATTATATAACTATGAACATACATGCTATTATTCTTATTTCATTTGTATATTTTCCATAAAGTTCATATATGTTTTGGTTATTTAAATTAAATATGACATCATGATGACGTCACTGGTTGAACTGGTCCGACCACCGGTTCAACCAGTGAACCGAGAACCGGAGGCCTCACCGGTTCGGTTCTGAAAACTATGGTAATACCATGTGTGAAGTGATTAATAATATTAAGTTTGAGATTGTGCTATTATAAAAATGACAGATTTCATCCATTCTGTACGACCTGCATGAAGGGAATGGTGCTTATGCAGCACATAGTGAATCACAATGAACTCAAGGATCTCTAACAGAATTTCATGCTTTCATTGTAAATTGGATTGAGACAATCTGCTTATGAAAATCACTTATGCATGCTTTTTACTTATGAAAATCCCTTATGTGTGATTCTTTGTTTCTAATCGCACATGCTTCAACGTTAAACGAAACAAAGTGGTCATGTAAGGAGTCTCATTAATAACAGTGCTTGTTGCCTATGGCTCAAATCATTATTCTGGAAGCTTCTCTCCTCGTGTGAACTGAGCAGAAACAAGTTCAGATTGTCCTTTTGTTATTCAAGCAATAGATATGCTTATCATATTTGCCTCGTAGGGGAAATCCAGATTGGCAAACTGAAACAGCCTGTCTGTTGCGGGTTTATGCTATTTAAAAATGCCGTGGTCAGTAATATTGATGAAAGAAACCATGCTAATGCATTTCAGCCAACAAAAAATAAGTCCTTATATTAAACGTGCTGGATCCTCATGGCTCAAGAATTCCCGTAACAGCTTCTCCCCACAGCAACTGGTACAGCAACTGGTACTATCTCACAACATATGTTTGCTCCGGTCCAACCTTCATACAAAATTTTAAACTATTTCTATCTGAGTCAGGTTGCATCTTTGGCTGAAATAAAGCCCTTACACTTTTTGTAACACCCATATCCACTCAAGAACAATATTAAACGGTACCCGTCACTACATATGATTTATGAATGTATTCCAGTAGTCTGGCACTTCCCCTACTCCCAACCCCAATATATTTATGCTCTTAACTATATGATTGCTAATTTCAATCCAACTCACTAATGTTTGCTAACTTTGCTCCAGTCTAACCTTTATCTACAATTTTCAGCTATATGTATCAGCAGTCAGGTTGCATGTTTAGCTGAAATAAATTCTTATTAGGTTATTATCTTTTATAATATCAATATCCACTCGAGATCATTACTTAAGGTACCTCTAACAACAAACGGGTTACGGATATCTTTCAGTTGTCTAGCACCTCCCCACCCCACTCCCTCCCAACCCTAGCACAACAACCACAATTTGCACAATTGCCGCCATATAGCTTTCTTTTCATGGCTAAGGTTATTATGATCTGATGGACAGTAGGGTTCTCATATAAGTTGACAATATAAATAAGCCTGTATTCGAACTCCTTAAAACTCAACACCTCTACAAGCATACGCAGCAATCCAATTTGAACATAAGATTCGAGTAAAAGATTGAGCAGTTCTGCTCATACAGTGCAAACAGATAACTAATTGGCTAATCAGGAGCATGTGTCCTGATATACAGAAGGTAATATGCAGAGAAGCTAAACAATGCACTATAAGGAGCTAAGGGCATATTTGGCAGCATACTTCTATAATCCCAGAAAATTAAACATGGGAAGGGTTTTTAACCGGTATAGCAATTATAGCTGATATGTGCATGATTGAAATTTAGATTCTGGACTGGAATAATTTCAATTTTAGAATCCCGTGAGATTAGAAACTCGCGCAGTAGCTTTGACGCTCAGGTTTTTTCAGTTCATTCAAGCTGGCTCCTTGCAGCTTCTTTGACAATGGAAGTCGAAGATACCATTTTGTCCCAGAAATTAGTATAATTACGAGGTACTCTAAAGTAGTCTATCCATACAGGCCCTAAAGGTATTTCTATCATCATCACCACACTCAAGAATTTCAAAGTACCAAATCAAAATCTGTTAGAAGCACAATTTATCAATCAAATGCAGTAACAAACATGAGGGGAGAAATCATACTAATAGGATAGTAAATACATCTCTCCTTCTTTATTGACTGAGATAAGACAATTAAGAGAATCACTCTTTCAGTAAATGGCAATGGTCGCAGCCAGGACTCCGGGAACAGAGGAAAGGGAACTGACCAGAGTCACCGGACTCATCAAAAAAATCACAAGGTGCGCCGCCTGATCGCCCTCAAGATCAAGTATTCTGGCCTCTTTTGACGCCAGACGTAACGAGGACCGGGTTGCGTTCTTTTATCCCGTGAGGAATATGAGCGATGCTGGGCTGATAGAAGACAACCGCTTTGCGGAGCTTGTAGCTAACCTCGACATAGTGAGTGGGGAGATGGATCCTCTTGAGCTTCCTCTTTGGCGCCTCCTTCATGGGATATAGGGAACGATGGATAGATAAGTTGTAAATGCGGGATTTTTGGATGAAATCGTTGATGGTATTATCAGGTGGCGTAGCCCCGCGAGCCCGCATCATTGCCCGTGTCATCGGCTTACTCCTGGTAAGAGGAAGTTTGAGAGGGTTTGGAATAGAGGGTGAGTGCTGGGACGGGGTTTCCCTGGAGGAAGAACAGTAGAGGCGGGGAAGGATTGGGGTAGTTAATAGACGAGAGGAGAGGGGAATGGGGGCCAAATCGGCCATCCTGTTAAGAGCGGCCGACGGCAATGGGGATACACCAGCGAGTCGGCGGAGGAGTTCCGATGTCACCGTTCGTGCCATTTTCGTACCAAGTCTGCTTGTGAGGAGGCACGCAATCTGCGATCCGCACTGTGAGGTGAGGTGAGGCGGACCAGAGAAGGTGTTTTTAGGGTATTGAATTTGAAACCCCCAGGATCAGCTGGTCCTGGTTCAACGAGGAGCAGGCTGCTCCTTGTTGTAGATCACGCCATGTGTCAAGTGAGTGAAATCATGACCCTACTAATTGATCTGCGCTCTTACGTCTACCAGTGAGTATACGCGTGTACCCACGCACGTGAAAGTACTGTGAAACATTGAATCATAGGTAGGGATAAGCATTGGACCCTATCGGCCTGATCTGACCCGTGTCCCTAGCCGCTCGATCCAGGCTTTGATTTAGGCTGCGTTAGTTTATTACGTGGTGAATTCTTAGTGTCTGTGAACGATGAAATAAAAAATGTTATTTGTTTGTCACGGTGATAGAAAATGTAAGCCGAATCTATAGTGAATCTGTGGTGAATTTTGATTTATTTTTCTCCTCATAAAAAAGCATGGCGAAACGTGGTGAATTATGGTAAAAGAAATTTCTTTCAAGACTCTACTACTTATTTAGACAAATATACAAACAAAATATTCTGATAAATATGATTCTTACTTGTGTATGATGTTTTTATTAAAAAAAATCCTCCTCATCACTATAACCATCTAACAAACAACATTTTTTAAGTTTTTCAGCATCATCATGCACATATTATCAAACAACACATTTTAATGATTTCTTTATCACCATCATTGTCCCTATCACCATCACCGTCCCTATCATCATCACAATCAATTTTATCACCACGTACCAAACACAACGTTATATAACTTACATGAGTGGGTGGGGTCTATGATTTTGACACATATTCCTACGTGGACTGGGTTAGAGTCAAGATAAACCCAGCCCAAGAACCCAGATATCAAGATTAATTATATACATGTTTATATATAACCAAATTTGTTTCTTTTGAAGGTTCATTTGACTACAAATTGTCAAAATTACATTGATCAATATATATTTAGTCTGTCATATTAATTAGACTATAAGAGCAATTTAACTGTAAATCTATGATATGCACATTCATTTTGTATGTAACCTTGTTCATTATAATTTATACAAACTTAGTCTAAAGGATTGGATTTAAACTATTTACATGTGTTTTACAAATCACCTCAGTCGGGACATTACTTGACCATTAATTGAAATACATTTGCATCTTCTATTAGATGTTAACTATAAAAATCTCATTCATGTAACTAAATTAGCTATGATTGTGATTTTAAATGTGTTTGATCTATATTCTATATGTTACATCCATTGAATTTACATAACAATTTGTAAGTAAATTAAATTCTCTAATGATACATATGGATTATAAGTACCTAGTGGAATACATTTTAAGAACTACGTTAATATTTTTTTATGTATATGTTGAAAATATCTTCATTTACTATGTTGTCTGGGCCATTCTGAATCTGACCCGAAACCCTGCTATATTACGTGGGCCAGGAAGGGCCAAGTTTTGTAATATTACCCGGACATAAAACCCAACCCGAAACCTAGTTAAAAATATAGGTTAAAGCACGGGCTTGCCAAAACCTAGAGTGACCCGACCCGGTATTCATCCCTAATCATTGGGAGAGATATGGTGATAAGAGAAAAATTGTTGTGAGGAAAAGGATACATATTTTATTGGATGTCTTTGGAAAAATTTCGCATGTTTGTATGTCCATAAGAAAAGAATGGTGAATCGTGAAAAAGATAAAAACTCGTTTAAAGATCTACACATGTATTAGAAAAAGTACATACTTATGTATGGTCTTTTTATAAAGAAATTTTCCCTCTCCGTTTAGATGTCCATGTACCAAACAATTTTTTTTAATTTATTGTCATTATCTCTTTTCCATACAGGACCAAACTACGCATTTTTAGCAATTTCCACTTCTCCTTTCCATCCCCTTCCTCTACGTCTTTTCTTCCGCCATATATCAACTACAAATTTAAGTTTTTGTGTAGATATTACGTCTAATCTAAGAGATTCTGGAAAAATATAATTTGGACAATTTGTACGCATGTAGAAGGATTATAAAAAAGAGATAAGATTGCAACTAATACGTAATTATTAGATTAAAAAAAATAAAGAAGAAGATTTTTAAAAAGGGAAGTAGTCTAAGATGGGGCACCCTAATGGTAAGATATTTGGTTTGTTACCGAGAGGTCTGAGGTTCAAGTCATTAAAGGAGAAGCATCCTTCCTTAAATCTTTTATAGTGTCGTATAAGTTTAAAGGCAACTTTAGATGGGCGGGATATTTCTTTTGATGGTGCATTCTTTTACCTTTAGTACTACCTTTTCAATTACGAACAAACATTCCCCGCTTCCATTCCCCAACTATGTCAATACATATATCATTATTAGAATATACAATACTAATTTGCAACCTAAAAACTAAAGTAAAATTATATATAGCATGTCCCATGACCTTTCATATGTACTAAAATGAGCAAATATTCAGTCAAAAAAGTAAAAACTAGAATTTTATTTCATCTATCCCACTATCTTTTATGTAGCCTGGTGGAAATACATAAGGACTATATTGTCATTAAAAATCATCAAAATCCCTTTTATAGTCTCACATGGCTGCACTACTAGAATAAATATACAATTTTGAAACTAAAAATATATTAAAACTACATACAATACCTCATATATTCTTTCTTGTATGGGATAGAGTAGCGTGCAAGGACTACTTTGTAACTTATAAAATTAGAAAGAAATATTGTGTAGAAAAATCTCTATGGACCTTTTTATATAGTATGAAATATTCAAAAGACACGTTCTAAGCACGTGTTACATAATTAAAATAATTCAGTAAAAGAGAACAAGATTCTTTCAAATATGTAGAATGCCATTAAAGTTACATGTACTTTCTTTCTTGAGCATGTACTGATTGATGACTAACCGCCAAGTGACTCCTTCTAATTTATAGCATATGATTATTAAAATTACCACAACTGCTTTTGCTCCAAAATATTATATAACCAATACTCACAAAAATTTATAGAGAGCTCACTAAAAGTTGATAACTCAAGTAATTGTTTGTTATCACAAATGTTTTGTTTCGAAAAGTTATATAACTAATACTCACAATATTTAATAGACAACTCACTAAAAGATAATAACTCAATTAATTTCAGTTGACTCCCACCAACCTGAAGTCTATATTCGGTAACGTTACACACACACCCCTTCTTAGGCATGTGTTTATTGACAATCAATATATAATAAATAATTTACATACAATTTGTTAAAGAAAATGTTGTTGGTATTTGTGCCCATAGAACCAATCATATGATTATTGTAATGGGGCATCATGTACTTGATTTGATAACTATAAAGGTAATTTTGTCTATTATGTTTATATCAATCATGAGATGATGACACAAACAAGATAGATGTCTAAATAATGATGTTGCTCAATAACAATTGTCTTTAGGTTGAGGACCTGAACAATGAGATCATATGTATGACACCAGTACATACATTTTGTTATGTCCCTAGTCGGATGTTACTATGGAAGCAAAATAGATAACAATAGTGAACAAGACTAGAGTATGTGTTGTTTCATGACTGAAAATCATCAGTCATGATATGTGATATCAATACAAACACATAGGTACATGTTAGAGAATGGTGTATCAGACAGACCCACCTTGAGGATGATACATAGAAATCCTTGAATGGTAGTCAAAATCATCTCTCAAAGTGATAATTGTAAGACCCCTGACCTAGCTTAGTGATTGATCTTGTTTACTTTGCTTAATAAGATGCTTAAACCTTATTCTAATCATGTGATGCACCTTAATAGCATGTGGCATGCTTATGGTTTCAGTTTGGTCCAGTTTGGTTGATGTTTGAGATAGTTATAATATATGTATGCTTGTTTTTTACCAATTTCAATTTACCCATGTTGATGGTTTATCTTGCAATTTGTCAAATGTAGGTTTGTCCTCTTGTGATTTGGCATCATGAGAGAGAGGGTATGATTGTTTGGGGTGCCTTTTTGGACCTTGGATGATGAGATGGCATCATGTGTATTGATCTAGGGTTTACATGGTTTTTTTCGGATGGTGATGTCGACCATGTTGAGTTTCTTGAGTGTAGCGACCCTGGTGTTGTGTCTTTTTGGAGTGATTTGAACAAATCATCTATGGTTGGTTTGTGAAGACCTATGTGCTTGTCCTTGGTTTTGGTCGCTAGGTTTGGCTTGGTGCTTTGGTGTTTCGACCTTGGTCTTGGGTGTACATGTGTAGCGGTCGCTACCATGTCATGCTTTGGTCTTGCTTCGACCGAAAGTAGGAAGTGGACCTAAGTGGTCGCTACACTACCTAGTTTTTAACACTTTCTTGCATGCGTGTTGTGAGTGCTTGCATAGTCGTGGCTTTATGTGACATGTGTCATTTTGCTGCTCTTATATCTTGACACCTAATGATCTTTACCTCCCTCCTAGCCTCGAGTATATATGCTCTTCCTCTCACATGCAAGTATCCCCTTTAGCTCTCTTCTTTCTCTCTTCTTCCTTGTGTTCGGCCTTGAGCTTGGTGGAGTAAGAGAAGGTGTTGACCTTGGAGCTTGGCGGCCAATCACCCTTGCATGTGGTGATCTAAGGCTTGATCACCTTCCTTGTGGTGGTTCTTGGTGATCCTTGACCATGGTAAGTTGTTTTTTTTCTTTGATCTTGTTTCCTTTGAACCCTATCACTTTCTTCCTTCTCTTAGCTGTGAGACTATGGGTTACCATGTGGCTATCTTGGGGATCTTCTCTCCAATAGAGGTCAAGACTATGGTTTGACCATGGTAGTAACTGAGTGAGAAGGAGCTCTCCTCTTTCCCCTTTCTTTTTCATCCTGGGGTTTCTACCCTTCTGTTGGGAAATACAGGGACAAAGTATAGCAGCTAAAACAAAATTTTATCTATCTATATTCCCATAACAGCAAGTTCACGTCAACTACTGTGAAATAGAAAGGATAGTTTTAGTGAGTTATACCTAGTCCTGGAGCAAGTCTAGTGATAAAACTTTATTCTTTGCAACTGCTGAATAGTTGCTCTTGGACGTTGGTTGTGCAGCTCCTGGTCTTCACCACGATCAACTACATGCGCAACCTCTACAGTGACTACGGTGGTCTCGCCAAGGATTGTGGCTTGACTATGCTCTCTGAGCAACAACCAAAGGATTCCTGCCTCTAGAGTAGTCCACACAGACCAACTAGAACTCTTGTTGTTCAAAAAGAACGAATATGAAGGAGTTGTCCCTCTTGTTGGTGTACTAGTCGCCAACCTACTCTTCCACCACCAACAAGCACCAATTATTTCTCTCTTGTAGTTATCCATCCTCGTTGGGTAGGACTTGCTTGGGCTCTCTTAGTTACCACAACCAGAGAGCACAAAAGTTGTCATAGGAACTGATTCTTAGTTGTCTATATTGCATCTTGGGAAGCCCTTAGTACCCCTCTGTTTATAGGCGGGGTTTGGGCTAGGGTTCCCAATCTATACGTGATTGCGTGAGAGTGGAAGGGACCGGAAGAACTTGAACTTTTGCAACTTGTCAGATGCTAAACGGTTGTCTGGAACACCTAGACGACCGTCTGGTGTGTGAGAAGGTTGTCTTCCACTCCCAGATGGTCGTCTGGTAGTTTCCCAATTGGATACGAATTTGGCAATTTCAATTCCAATTAATATCACGTATTAATTTTCTGTACCTCAAGTAAAGTACAATCAATTATGTTCGAGAAACATTTAAAACGTTTGTTCGGCCCAACTAAGTGATAACACCAAATTTTGTGACGTTTTTACCCTTTATTCCGTTATCAAAACTGCTCTTTTCTGCTATTTTCCTCTATTTTATCAGCATTTTCGCAATAATTGGCCAAGCAACGCTCTTACTCCAATTTTTCCTATCTTCTACAGAGTTTTCTTCATTTTTGTGCAATAAGGCCGTTCTGGCCCACGAATAAGTCTAAGCCCGTCTCGGCCTTCCTAACGCCCGATACAACCCCAGCCCGACAGGGGCTGGGCGACACAAAGATGCTCGACGGAGAAAGGCACTGCGCGAAAGGGACGTGCCGGCCGACACACCTTCTACCCGACAGGGAGCCAAAGCCGCATCGACGACCCAGCTCGTCAGGCGACACAGCCACCCACCGGCAGGCGTGCTGCCCGCCACGTGACCGATAGCCAGCACCTCACGCCGAGATATATATGTATCGGTCGTCCGCATCCATCGACCGGCGTAGGAGGGAGCTACGTGGCGCTTCGAGCACCATAACTCCTTCAATCGCTGCCTATAAATAGCAGCTACAGGAAGCCGAAAAGACAATTTGGACAATTTTGAAAGTTCGGACACGACAGTTCGCACAGTTCGGAAAACCGGAGAGCCACCTTCGAAGGAAGCTACGAGAGCAAGGATATCGCGCCCCAGTGCTTGTGCCGGGCGACACTAGGTGAGCTTTTCCTCATCCCGAGAGGGAGGGAATGGTTCACTTAGGGTTGTCCCGGGCGACGCTGCGGGCCGATATCGGCCAACGACGATGAGCGACACGAGTGCCCGACAGTAGACGTGTAGCTCCTTGCCCGACATGATATCGAACCCGATACGCTTCGCCGTCGTGCGTGCCGCCCGAGAGGGTGCGCCGCCCGACATGAGCGTATCGGCCAGGGTCCTTGAGCGATACAGTCAGTCGTCAGTCGGTGCTGCCCGAGAGGGGGTGCCGCCCGACACTGCTGTATCGGGCTCGGCTCCTGACCGATATCGGGCTGGAGAGTTACAGTAGTCTGTCGTTCTTATACATCAAGGAGGCGACATCTATCTTTAATTCTGTTGTTTAAATTCTTCGCTTATGTACTGTATTAAGACCTTTATTGCTTATGGAAATAGGAAAGCTTAATTACTTGTTGTTTAATGTTTGGTGCCTTATGATTGGGTGACTGCTATGTTGGATATCTGAACTCTAGCTTGCATGTTTTGGATCGCGTTTCGCTTAGCTACCGAATCGTGTTTTCCCGTCGCAACCACTTCGAGAGTTGGGTTGTGGCTCTAGTGTTTGGTCCGATTCTGGAGTACAAGAGTGCCTGGAACGGAGTTGTTTTAGTATCATTCCACTCTAACTCAAGTCCAGCAACCTCGAGAGGGGTGTTGATGCTCGGTTAGAGGCACCCACTCTGAGAGGAGGGGTGCAGGATGTTACTGCTGCCGCTTGTCTTACTGAAGTCTTATCCCTTGCACCTTGCTTTAAATTCTAGTTTTATCTTTCTGTTTCTCTTGCATGAAAACTCCTAAAAACTGCTAAATGACGAAAACCTTAAATCTTTCTTGTAACTCCAGTTGGAGATAGTTTTCTTTGTTTTAATCGTGATAGCATGTTGTTCCCCTTGGGGAATTTACTATCTCTTTCTACCCACCGGAGTGTAGAGTGTCGATTCAGAGTCGTCAACACTACCCACCTTGTCCCTATGTTCGACCCCGTATGACTACTTCGACCCCGTAAACAAAGTTGCGGGGGCCTAGAAGGATTCAGGTTATAAATGTAAAAGCTCGACTACCTCAAATACGCCTCCAATTTCAGGACGCGCGATTTAGGCCGGTCAACTTTTTGGCGCCGTTGCCGGGGACAAGACAAATGGCACTGTTAACGAATCCGAATCCACTAACTACACTTCCGTGCCTCAAGCTTAGAAATGGGCTTGACAACACTTCTTTTTCTTTTTCTTTAAAGCATTATTCTTTGCTTAAACTAAATAACTCTGTATTCTAACTTGATTTCTCGTGATATCTCATGTACCCTGCAAAGCTGTGACCTATTCCACCAAGCTTTGATACCATGTCTCACTGTGAGCAGTCTCTCTCTGAAGGCGAATGTCAGAGCCAAAGCGAGAGGGCGAGCCAGCCTAATTGGGTTGGTCAGCTTTCCGCCTGCATAAAAAGACAGGACACCATTATCAACCAGCTGGTACAAGGGACGCTTCCCAACCCTGGATCTCTGAATTCCATGCAACACTAGATGGCGAGTCTGCAGATGCGCCAATGGGAGGTCGATCAACGGCTGGCTCAGATGGCTGCTCTGATGAAGAACCCTACAGGAAAAACGCTCCCTCACCCTGAAACTGCCGTAATGGCAGTGCTTAGATCAGGAAGGATGGTAGAGCGCGCTGATGAAGCCCCACCGGAACCTGAGCAAGGGCCCGAGAATGCTATTCCAGCAGGAGACAAATGTAGGCATGCAGAAGCTCATGAGCCTGCGCCGAGACCGTCCGATGAGCCATCTGGTGGGAGGAATCCTTATGCTCACAGGTTACCGTTCCCATATAAGTTGATCAAGGCGAATCTAAAAAAGCGGCATGAAAGGTTCATGGACTCGATCAGGAAACTACATCTTGAAGTCCCCTTCCTCGATGCTTTGGAAGAGATGCCTACATACACCAAGTTCCTCAAGGATCTGATCATGAAGAAAAGGAGGGGAGGAAGGGTAGAGACAGTGTACCTAGTTTCTACTCCCTCTGCCTTCGTGAAGCCCGGTTTACCAAACAAGAGGAGGGACCCTGGAGCTTTCACAATCCCGTTCGCCATCAGGGACAATGTCGAGCGGAAAGGTCTAGCGGATTTGGGGGCAAGCATTAGTCTCATGCCCCTGAGCTTCGCACAAAGGATGGGTCTGACCAACATGGTTCGCACCAACATGCAGATTGAACTGGCAGACCACACCTTTAAGAGACCTGTTGGCGTTGTCGAAGATGTGACGATCAAGGTGGGAAATTTCTTTATTCCCTGCGACATAGTCGTCATCGACACGGATGAAGACCCCTGTTTCCCAATCATCTTTGGATGTCCTTTCTTGGCAACGGGGAGAGCGTTGATTGATGTCTCCGAAGGGATAATCACCTTGAGGGTCGGAAACAACCATATGGACTTCAAGTTGAAGGAAATCATGAGAGGTCCGTCCCTGTCTGAATCGGCATGTTTCGCAGATAGCTACAATAAATTCTGCGAGGAAATAGAGGAGGATATCCGGACAATGGACCCTCTTGCAAGGGCTTTGAGCTGTCAGGATCCCAACCTCAAAGATCCTGAAGTCATGAGACATCTCGACCTTTTCAACCTTTCTTACGAAGACTTGCAAAAAGAGGTTGAGGCGGTGGAATCTGCGAAGTATGCCTCTCTCGAGGAAGAGCCTCGAGAGGAGGCACCCAGAGCAAAGCCGGATTTGAAAGTGTTTCCTGAAGGCCTGAAGTACCAGTTTTTGGATGAAGAGTAGAGGAACCCTGTCATCGTAAACGCCAAACTTTCAAGCAATCAGCTAGACCGACTCCTTTAGGAGTTAAGGCTCCACAGGGGGGCTATAGGATATTTAGTAGATGACATCAAAGGCCTTAGCCCCGCCCTGTGCATGCATCGCATCAACTTAGATGAATCTGCCAAGCCTCTGGCTCAACCCCAGAGGAAGCTGAATCAGATGCTCAAGGAGGTCGTCAAGAAAGAGGATTTTACCAGGTACCCATCTTACCCGACGATCAGGAGAAAACGACGTTCACCTGCCTTTACGGCACTTATGCCTTCAGGAGGATGCCCTTCGGACTCTGCAACGCCCCCGCCACCTTTCAAAGATGCATGATATCAATGTTCTCAGATTTTCTAGAAGACATCGTAGAAGTTTTCATGGACGATTTCTCTGTCTATGGAAAGGACTTCGATAGCTGTCTAAAGAATCTGTCGTTGGTCCTTCGAAGGTGCAAGGAGAACAGCCTGGTCGTGAACTGGGGAAAATGTCATTTCATGGTGCGGGAGGGCATCGTTCTAGGGCATAAGATCTCAAGGCGTGGGATCGAGGTGGATACAAGCAAAGTCGAAGCTATATCTAAACTTCCTACACCAAAATCCGTCACGGGAATAAGAAGCTTCCTCGGGCACGTCGGATATTACCGAATATTCATCAAGGACTTCTCGAAGATTTCCAAACCGTTGTCCAATCTTCTGGTAAAAGATACTGAATTTGTTTTCTCTAACGATTGTCTCAGTGCTTTTCAGGCCCTGAAAAACGCTTTAATATCACCACCTATCCTTCAAGCGCCAGATTGGGGTTTACCCTTCGAGCTGATGTGCGACGCCAGCGACTACGCAATAGGAGCAGTCCTGGGGCAAAAGAAAGATAAAAAGCACCATGTGATTTGCTACGCTAGTCGCACGTTGGACGAAGCTCAGGTAAACTACACAACAACCGAAAAGGAGATGCTCGTGATCGTCTTCGCATTTGATAAATTCAGGTCATATCTCGTCGGAGCAAAGGTCAAGGTCTACACGGATCATGGGGCAATAAAATACTTGATGCAAAAGAAAGACGCAAAACCCAGACTGTTGAGGTGGGCCTTGTTGCTCCAAGAGTTCGACCATGAGATTATCGACAAGAAGGGCGCGGAGAATGTGGTCGCCGACCACCTATCAAGGATCATGTCTGAGAGACAGGGAGGACCACCTATCAACGACGACTACGCCGACGAGGCTCTGATGTTAGCCGGAGCTCAAGAAGAAAGTTTACCCTGGTTTGCAGATATCTGCAATTATCTTGCTTGCGGAGAATTGCCTCCCGACATCACGTACAATCAGAAAAAGAAGCTATTTGAGGATGTCAAGAATTATTACTGGGATGATCTTCTCCTGTTCAGAAGATGCACTGACAACTTATACAGGAGGTGCATCCCGGAAGAAGAAACCGCGGACATCCTGAAGGGATGCCACGCCTCCCCCTATGGTGGACACCTGGGTAGCGAAAGAACATCGACAAAAGTGCTACAATCAGGTTTCTACTGGCCCTCCTTATTTAAAGATGTTGCACAATTTGTAAAGGTCTGCAAAGAGTGCCAGTCAACGAGGAATATAGGGCAGAGGAATGAAATGCCGATGGCAAGCTAGATCAAAGTGGAAATATTCGACGTATGGGGGATTGATTACATGGGGCCGTTTCCCCCATCCCGGGGGTATCAATACATACTCGTGGCAGTGGACTATGTATCGAAGTGGGTAGAGGCGGTAGCCACCCAATAATGCGATGCCAAGTCGGTTATCAAGCTATTCGAGAAGACCATCTTTCCCCGTTTCGGTGTACCGCGCACTGTAATAAGCGACGGCGGGTCGCACTTCGGAGAAAGACAGTTTGAAGCACTCCTACGTAAGTATGGAGTGAAACATAAGATCGCTACGCCCTACCACCCACAGACGTCGGGGCAGGTAGAGGTTTCAAACAGATAGATCAAGCAGATCTTAGAAAAGACTGTTAGCCGCACGAGAAAAGATTGGTCTATGAAACTTGACGACGCATTGTGGGCCTACCGTACTGCTTACAAGACGCCCATTGGAACCACCCCCTACCGGCTTATCTACGGAAAATCCTGCCATCTGCCTTTGGAATTGGAACACAAGGCCCTTTGGGCGATCAAGTTCCTAAATATGGACCTCGACAAAGCAGGAGAGAAGAGGTTTTTGCAGCTTCAAGAGCTCGAAGAGCTGAGAATAAACGCCTATGAGAATGCAAAGATCTACAAAGAAAGAACAAAAATGTGGCATGATGCCCACCTCAGGAGAAAAGATGTGAGTGAAGGGGATAAGGTCTTGTTATTCAAGTCTTCCATTCGTCTTTTCCCTGGGAAATTACAGACAATATGGTCGGGACCGTTTACTGTGTCAAAGATATACCCCTGGGGAACGATGGAGCTCTACGACAAGGATGACCCGACTAAGGTCTTCAAGGTGAATGGACACAAAGTAAAGAGGTTCTATGAAGATGAAGCTTTTTCCAGGAGAGAAGAAATCGACTTGCAGGATATGGGTACAACCGAAAAGTCTGCACCGGTCGAGCTGGCGACGGAAACTTCAGCGCTCCTCGGGAGGCAGCCCGAGTCGTAGATTAGGACGATCTTTCTTTTCATTGTAAAAACAAACATTATGGACTGTAATAAGGACCGAGTCAGTGCATGCGCATGTGTGCTGACTCTTTTTGTTTTATGGGCCACCGCAGTGTTTTACAACGCGCTGGAGAGTAATCCCATCTGAGGTCGGGGACCCTTCCCCAAACCAATGATGTTTTACTCTTCAGTAGCTTTTTCGTACGCCTCGTTCTGGTTTTGGCCGCCTACCGCTGGTATCGGGCGGCACCGTCACGGGCGTGACAAGGGCAGCAGCTGACCGATGGGACTGCGCGTCTCGGGAATGGCATGTCTAAAACGCCCGACGCGCACCCTGATTTTCCCGTTTTACCCCCACCAGGGTTCGCTATAAATAGCGACGAGGGTTCTCCGTGTCGGGCTATCACTTTCCACTTTTTAGCCACTTGTAACGCATGCAGTGACCCGCCTTTTCCTCGTGTGTCGGCCATCTCGCCTTCACCCCGGTATCGGGCGATGTCTCCTATGAGAAAGGGTATAGCCCGACACACCTTTTGCCCGACATGTTTTCCTTCGCCCGACACAAGTTTTGTATCGTGTAAGGTGTATCGGCCGGCTTGTTGTTTTCTTATCGAACGACATGGCTTGTCGCCCGACAGGGTTGTAGACCGACACGCTTATCAGCCGATAACCCTGTCGCCCGACGCCAGTATCTCTTATCAAGCCGCTTACCGGGTTTTCATGACTTGCAGATTTTATATCGCCCGACATCTTACGCACAACACTCCGGCCTACAGTGTTTTCCCCGACACGCCAGTGTCGGGAAATAGGTTGTATCATGCCGCGTGCCTCTTTTTCCGTATCGTCTGATCCCGTATCACCCTGTATTTTCTTATGACGGACGATACCCAGATTTTGTGACAAGACAAGTTTTATCAATTTTCTTACTTTACTTTTCCTGCCTAACATTTGAATAAACTTTGAACTTAATAACAGGTATGGCTCGTATGGAGCAAACCACCGGCCGCGCCAACAAACACGGCGCAGGGATCAGCAACAACTGTCGGGCAGAAATGGAAACAACAATGAAAGGGGAGATTTTTCTTGATTTGGTAGCTCCAATAGAGAGTCACCTAGTTATCAGCCTGTCTTTGGGGTGGCTTGGGACCATCTCCAGAGACAGCAAGAGTGCGGCAACCAAGGCCTCCGAACAAGTTCGAGGCACCCCGGTTCCATCCTCTTAAGGGAGAGGGCCCACTCTGACTACACACTCCTAGGAACTGAACTAGGGACTGATGATCAGTCCTTTTGTTCATGTGCACAACGGAGATTTGGAGAAAGGGCGGGCCAGAAGTGAATTTTGAGGGTTACGCTCAAGCTCAACCGCTACACCGCCGGAGCGAACCCGCTAGACAACCTCCCAATGGCATGCTGCAACTTCGTAGGAGCATTTTGCAGTACATCAACAAGCTAACCCTCACTGGCTAAACTTTACCTCACTTTTGCTTTCTTCTCTACTCTGGGACAGAGTATGAAGTAAGTTTGGGGGGGTACCCATATGCCAGTGAGGGAGGTATAAATTTTCTTTTAACTCTTCAAGCTTTCTACGCTGATGTGCTCTTATAGCTTCCTGTATATTTGATATACGCATGTATGCCATATATATATAAATTTTTAATTTTCAAAAATCTTTCCTTTGCAAATTTCTGTCCCTATGCATATGTACAAAGTTGCTGTTATAATAAAAACCTATTGCGACTTCTTGCAAAGTTTGCTTTCTATATACTTAACGAGTTACAAGTTCTGTCATATCTTTCTGATAATGCTGCCTCAAACAAACGAAAGATTGTGCCTTGCCATGTCAAAATTTTTCGAAAAATAATAATCTCGCAAACAGCTAAGAAATGAGTATGGAGAAGGAAAAAGCTGCCTAAACAGCAAAAATATCTTTTGTTTCCCCTTACCCAACAAAAATCCCAAAAAGAGAAAGAAGCCTTATGAGTGTGAATAAAAGCATGAGAGTTGTGCCCAATAATACATATATATATATATATACACATTTGTTTTCCAAAAGTACCCATCTTTAGGCATGGTAGATCCGGGGCAGTGGTACGTAGGATGTGAAATCACTGCTCTAAAGCCAACTGGCTTGGACTGCAGGGACCACTTGTCCGTTAACGGACCCTTACCTGGATGGACTGATGGGAAACAAGAAGAAAAACCCAAAAAGCCTTAACCTACCCTATACACAACTTTCTGCCCTTAAAATAAAGTTGTTTGGTGCGGAAGCTAACTTCGGAATCATACACTAAAGTTTCGCTGAAGCTGTAGAGAAGAATTTTACTTAAATAATAAGGCAAGTAGGGCAAGGTCTTTTGTTCGCATTAAGGCAGCATTACCTCCAAGACATCGCAATTCTTGTTTTACCCTTTAGCCCGAAAGTTTTACTGAGCAAGAAGAAGCATCACAAAATAAAGTTTAGTTTAAATATTGATTGAGGACAATCAAAAAGCTAAGTTTGGGGGAGTTGATAACACCAAATTTTGTGACGTTTTTACCCTTTATTCCGTTATCAAAACTGCCCTTTTCTGCTATTTTCCTCTATTTTATTAGTATTTTCGCAATAATTGGCCAAGCAACGCTCTTACTCCAATTTTTCCTATCTTCTACAGAGTTTTCCTCGTTTTTGTGCAATAAGGCCGTTCCGGCCCACGAATAAGTCTAAGCCCGTCTCGGCCTTCCTAACGCCCGATACAACCCCAGCCCGACAGGGGCTGGGCGACACAAAGATGCTCGACGGAGAAGGGCGCTGCGCGAAAGGGACGTGCCGGCCGACACACCTTCTACCCGACAGGGAGCCAAAGCCGCATCGACGACCCAGCTCGTCGGGCGACACAGCCACCCACCGGCAGGCGTGCTGCCCGCCACGTGACCGATAGCCAGTACCTCACGCCGAGATATACCTGTATCGGCCGTCCGCATCCATGGACCGGCGTAGGAGGGAGCTACGTGGTGCTTTGAGCACCATAACTCCTTCAACCGCTGCCTATAAATAGTAGCTACAGGAAGCCGAAAAGACAGTTTGGACAATTTTGAAAGTTCGGACACGACAGTTCGCACAGTTCGGAAAACCGGAGAGCCACCTTCGAAGGAAGCTGCGAGAGCAAGGATATCGCGCCCCAGTGCTTGTGCCGGGCGACACTAGGTGAGCCTTTCCTCATCCCGAGAGGGAGGGAATGGTTCACTTAGGGTTGTCCCGGGCGACGCTGCGGGCCGATATCGGCCAACGACGATGAGCGACACAAGTGCCCGACAGTAGACACGTAGCTCCTTGCCCGACATGATATCGAACCCGATACGCTTCGCCGTCGTGCGTGCCGCCCAACATGAGCGTATCGGCCAGGGTCCTTGAGCGATACAGTCAGTCGTCAGTCGGTGCTGCCCGAGAGGGGGTGCCGCCCGACACTGCTGTATCGGGCTCAGCTCCTGAACGATATCGGGCTGGAGAGTTACAGTAGTCTGTCGTTCTTCTAAATCAAGGAGGCGACATCTATCTTTAATTCTGTTATTTAAATTCTTCGCTTATGCACTATATTAAGACCTTTATTGCTTATGGAAATAGGAAAGCTTAATTACTTGTTGTTTAATGTTTGGTGCCTTATGATTAGGTGACTGCTATGTTCGATATCTGAACTCTAGCTTGCATATTTTGGATCGTGTTTCGCTTAGCTACTGAATCGTGTTTTCCCGTCGCAACCACTTCGAGAGTTGGATTGTGGCTCTAGTGTTTGGTCCGATTCTGGAGTACGAGAGTGCCTGGAACGGAGTTGTTTTAGTATCATTCCACTCTAACTCAAGTCCAGCAATCTCGAGAGGGGTGTTGATGCTCGGTTAGAGGCACCCATTCTGAGAGGAGGGGTGTAGGATGTTACTGCTGCCGCTTGTCTTACTGAAGTCTTATCCCTTGCACCTTGCTTTAAACTCTAGTTTTATCTTTCTGTTTCTCTTGCATGAAAACTCCTAAAAACTGCTAAATGACGAAAACCTTAAATCTTTCTTGTAACTCCAGTTGGAGATAGTTTTCTTTGTTTTAATCGTGATAGCCTGTTGTTCCCCTTGGGGAATTTACTATCTCTTTCTACCCACCGGAGTGTAGAGTGTCGATTCAGAGCCGTCAACACTACCCACCTTGTCCCTGTGTATGACCTCGTATGACTACTTCGACCCCGTAAACAAAGTTGCGGGGGCCTAGAAGGATTCGGGTTATAAATGTAAAAGCTCGACTACCTCAAATACGCCTCCAATTTCAGGATGCGCGATTTAGGCCGGTCACTAAGCTATCTCACGAAAGTGATACGCCCGTCTCATTCACCCACACGATCGTATGGTAAACCTATGTCGAGCCGACCGGTTCAACAACTTGAACCAGTTGGTTCACTCCTCAATTTGGGTATAACTAAGCCAATTTGATCTATGATTACCTTGACTATCCAACAACCATTTCAACACTTGAGACACTCGTCTAGCTGCCCAAACGACAATCTCACCCAGTGAGATGGTCATTTGGTAGTTCAATCAGCCAATCCATCGATATGTTGCATGAATTGAATACCTAAACACTTTAGTAATCAATCCAAGTGTCATTCAAGATCAAACTCCTCTTCCAGATGAGTTCCTATGTGTGTGACCCTATAGGTCTCATGTCACTTTGGCAGTGAATGCCCGTAACTGGTAATGACATCAAAAACAGAGAGTGGTGCTTAGTCGCACATCATTGCTGCCTAAGTGAATGGAAAGTTGGAGAACAACTCCAACCTACAATATATGTAAGGTGTTATAGTGATTGTATAATTCCTTTGTCTCCGATATCCAGGATGAACTCAAGGCATAGAATTATCATCCTCTCAACGTTCAATCCATGTTCCTTGAATCAAGAGTAGATTGTCTGAGATAATGTGACATCAATATTTATTCATTCACATGTGCATTGGTGTGTCTGCTAGAGGTGCTACACACTAGCCGATTTGCCTCAACTGGATGCGCCCCATGAGATCGGAACACACGGTGGATTCAATTTCAATATTTATAAAACCTAACTTAACTCCTACTCACACTAAAACAACTACACCCGCAAGTGCACGGGGTTGTGTCGTAGTATAGGAAGGTGGCAAGTATAGGGTCGATCCACAGGGAGAAGAGGGGGCACTAGAGCTAGGTTTAGTTTGGCTAGGTTCCTACTATGGAGACTAGGGTTAAGGGTTTAAATGGGGTTTTGATTGTTAAACTACTATGAACAAACGAGCAATTAAAGGAAAGAATGAAATCTAAGTTAACCCTAAACTAGACTAAAGCTAAAGAAGCAAGAAAGGATTAAACTAGATATGAAAAGGGCAAATTACACTAAGGAAAGAAAGAGAAGAGAAAAAGAGCAATTAAAGATCTAAGCTAGCATGAACAAGGCAAGAGCAAAGCAAGAAGCTAACTAGGCAATATAAGAGCTAACTAAGCTAAGCAAGCACAAAACTAGGGTTTTAAGCAGTAAAGAGAGGTGTGGGATGTTTAGGGGTATGAACTTGTCAATGAGGTTGGGGGTGATGACATGCAAGCATTACTTATCCATTAAGATTATCCAAACCAAACAACTAGTTAGAGTCTAATGAATTAACCTAAGCTACTAACTGGCCATGGATGAGATGGGATATGTATAGGGGAACTAGTCCCTAACAACTCCCATAATACCCTTACGAGGCTCAATTGGGTTAGGGATTAGGTTCAATTCAATTAGAGTCTAATCAAGTCTAAGTTTCTAGATTAGACACTCCTAGGGCAATTAGGGGCTGAGGGTAGTAATGGGGAGGTGAAATTAGGGCTTTGGACCCCAATTCCCCACATTCTAGCCTTGAGAAGGCTCCATGCTAATTGCACTAGAATTATCTAATCTAAATACTTAGATCTCTCACTTAGGTTTAGGAAGATTGATTAGGAAATAGGAAGATGGGAGGCAACCTAGGGATCCAAGAATTGGACCTAAGGGCTAATCCCAAAATTGACATATATAAGCAATTTTCCTAAATTCCTAAGTGATTTCACACACAAACCAACAAGCAATTCATGGAGAATGAGATGTAAAAAGAACATAATCATTGCCAAACAAAATCATAATGTTTACATATCATTTCCCCCCAACATGGTATCAAAGTAACATAATTTCTCCCAAACAACCCACCAAGAGGGGCCTAGCTACCCATAGACATGAAAAATACAAAAAGAAAGGAAGAAGAATGAGTAGAGGAGTGAAAAGCCATGATGAGCTCGGTGAAGACTCCTCCTTCTCCACCTCCTAGCAGTTGTAGCTCGAGCTCCCTCCTCCAAGGTAGGTGAATGGCATGGATGTATGGTGGAAATGGAAGGAAAGTAGGGTTTTGATGGTGGAAATGGTGAAATGGAGGTGGAATGAGGTGGGAATGGGTGGAGGACAAAATGGGGAGGCTAGAGTGGCTGTAGGGTAGCTAACCTCGTGCCCTAGCCGCCACCTAGGTATATATAGGTGTGTGGGAAGCATTAGGTTAAGTAGGGGCAATATGGGTAAAGTAGTGCAAAAATAGGTAGGTTTCCGTGGTGGGTGGGGGTGAGCATGGTTGTGGTAGGGTACTATGGTCGTGGGAATTAAAATGGTCAAAAGCCAGGTTGGTCGTCATTTTTGCACTGAAACTGGCACGACTGTGGTGGTCACCACGCCCGTGGTGGTCTGAGGGTAGCACGGCCGTGCTGGGTGCCACGCCCGTGGTGAGTTGGGTGATGGTGGTCGTGGTGATGTGCCACGCTCGTTCTGCTTCTGTATAGAATGGTTGTTCTGTGTAGAATGGTCGTGGTGGGCCCTGGATCAGCACTTTGACTTTGTTCTTTGGATTTTCTTGGACATCTTTTCCTCAATGGATCTTTGGCCACTAGGGGTAGGTTGAGGGAGCATCAGACTTCACTTTGGGTCTCTCCAGGGGTAGAGAAGCCCTAGGATCACTCCTTGTCTCTCTTCCATCAAGTGTGGTCCAAATGCCTTAAAAACATGCAAATAATGTCCATAAGTGCATTTTATATAAATAAGCATATTGGGAGGAATAACATGTAATCTAACAGGTATATATGTGATTGAAGAGAAAAATGACACAAGATGAAGCCCTAAAATAGGGCTGAATCACCACCCCAAACTTGAAACATACTTGTCCTCAAGTATGCTCCAACTCAATCTCTCTACAAATATTCCACAAACAAGAAATGACAAATGCAATGTAAAAGATGATTATTGCTGAATGGGATCAAAGATGACTGAGTACATACATTTCACCTCTCTCCTCTCCTGGTTTCACAATCTTATCATGAAAAGAGCAAAAAGCATATGAACTTCAAATATAGCGCATAGAATGCACAAGTTATCCATAATTCTTCCATAAAGTTCCAGGTAAACCGTTTCATGGTGGGGTTAATCAAGGATGACTAGGAGTATTGTTTCACATTCATACATTCAATATTATATTTCAAATCACACCAAATGACCCACGTGGCTGTAGAAAAGGGGAAAATGAGCTAGGTTTGATGTTTCCTAGCTCAATGGGTATAAAGATGGAAGAAAGGGTTGTGGTAAGATTTTGGAGTGCTATTACATAGAGCACTCATCTTTTCTTTATTTGAATGCTCTTAAACATGAGCATCCTTTTATTTTCTTTTTGTATTTTCTTTTCTTTTTCTTTGACCTTGGAGTAGATAGGGCATATGGTGGATAGAGTGAAGCGGGGAGATTGAGATGTGGCCACCCCAAACTTTTGGAGATGGCCACGAATGATATGCACACTTTAGCATCCTTTCATGAGGTGGAGGGGTAAGAAGATGGTGAGTGAATAGTCAGGTCAAAGAGGGGTCATTGGTATGATTCTCCACATAAGACATCCTGCATAAAAAATTATCCAATACTTCATCCTAGATATCACACCACATGAGTGAACAAGATGAAATTGATATATCAATCAAGCGATTCCACAAACACTGAGCATTCAAAGCTTGTTCAACTCACAATTCAACCAAATCAATCACAATCCTAAGAGAGGTGATGCACATGTAAAAAATCAAACATTGATACCACTTAGTAACAAACAATGTTAATTCACTTGCATTTGTCAAAGGTCATCATTTTTACTCAAAACAGTAGAGATTGGGTCGAAACACCCTTTTCAGACAAGAAATCTCAAATTTGGGCAAAATTGGCCAAAACGGTGCCAAGTTGCCTCCAAGCGCATCTAAGCCTATATTATTGGACTTAAAGCAGCAAATAAGAAAATCCTAGCTAAAACATGTAAAAATTACCAAAAATCTACATGATGTGCAATGCATGGCAAAAAGAGCAATTTTTTTGAAAATTACGCAACATGCATGGAATTAAACTACATGTATGCATGAATGCAAGCAAAAGACAATCTACACTAGATGGATTAAAATCAAACAAACAACGATCAAGTGGAACAGGTAAATGTCAAAATAAGTTGAGACTGAGGGCTTACCACCCTACCACCCCAAACTTTTGAACCATGTTGTCCTCAGCATGAAACTAAAGCTTAGGGATGATAGGGTAGAAGTCATGGCTCTGGTGGTGTGGGGTCCTGCGGTGGTTCAAACTGTGGAGGAGGTTGCTAGTAGTAATGGCCCTAGTAGTCCACCTGTGGAGGTGGGTATGTCTCCTGGTAACCCGAAATTGATCCCTAGAAATCATCCCCCCATTGGGGGTTCCTCTCTGCCTGCGCATGCTAGTAGTGGTACATGTGGTTGATTTGATGATGCATCTGTTTCTGATCCAACCACATGTCCTGTTGCATCTTCTGAATCCCCTCCAACTGTGCATGAATAGTTGACATGTCATATGCATTTGTCGGAGGCGGCTGTGCATAAAAATCCTCCACTCTAGGTCTAGTGTTACACGGCTGCTCAAGTGAATGTTGTTGCTCTGGCACATTTGTTTCTCCCTCTTCTTCGGGTAGATCTAATATATGTTCTCTGAATTCCTCTCTAGGATGATCGTTCTCATACTTTTATACCAACCCCACAAAAAGTCCTTTGGTGGTCCCACATCCATGAGGAGGGGTCTGGCGTGGTATGGGAGCTCTAGGGTAACTCCAGGATACCCAGGGTTTAGAACATAGAAGATTTTGTTATCTTTGAGGGAAATCATTTGGGACCTAGAAAGATAGTTTAAATCAACATACTTGCTCCCATCTACTTTGGTAAGTTCCTCTAGAGGGCAACCCACTGCCTTTGCAAACGTGGTCATAATTCCTCCCATGATGAATGGATTTTTGCTCTTGGAGGGGATTGTCTTCAAATGATCAATCACCGTGGCCCCTATGTTGACAGCTCCCCTACTTGCAGTAGTGGCCAAAACAAACACATCTTTTTGTGAACAAGATCCTTGATTGTCATAACGGCCAAACAAGGTGTTTGCTAGGACCTTTTGCAGGTATCTCATGAAGGGATTGTAGATTTTGCTTGTCTAGGATTTCCCTGTAGCAAAGGTAGATTGACCAGTGATTGCTTTCCACATCTTAGAACAGTCTGCTTTCCCACTCTTATCAAACCTCCCTTGATCAAAGTTCCTTGCCATTTTTGAATTGGGGGCAGGGATATCATTAATTTGAGAATCTTTGAGTACATGTGTTGAGCAGTTAAATTTGAATCTGATGGCATCCTCTTCTTGGTAATGTACCTTCTCCAAGGTTGTAAAAAATTCATGAGTAAGCTTCAGATATGTCTCTTCAATTTTGTTAAAATCTTGTACAAACCGCAACACTTTGTTTGCCTCTCGAACATGAAGTTGATCCCTAGAGATTGCATTGTAAGCGTACATGCATACCTAGTGGGAATCACCCTCCTCGTCATGCACTCGGGGTGAAGAGGTCTTGCCACAACCCCTATTGTTGTCTGCTCGCCATTTGTAGTTCCATGTGGTTGTTTTCCCAACCATTCCAACTTGTCTTCTTCCAACCTGGACAAGATGTCCACCTGTTCATCCTCCATTTCCTCACTCTCGGTGTCTTCCACCTCTTCTTCTTCGTAGGTGTGTGATCCCAAACTTGTGTCCAAGTTCAAGAGCACTCTCTCATGGCTTCCACTAGGTCGAGCTGATGATGTGGAATGCCTCGCTGCTGCTGGTCGCGGCGGCAAGCACGAGAAAGATGCTTCATTAGACTTCTTGGTCCTCCTCTCACGACCCAATGCATTTACTTCAATTAAATCTACAATGTTCTCCAACTCTTCTTCTTCTTCCTCTTCCTCTTCCCTGGGGTTGTTGTAGTTTGGATCCGAGGCATGCTCGCTGGAGGAACAGTGGAGTCGGGAGGTGCTCATCGACGCCGATCGTCCAAAGGATCTTGAAATAGAATTGGACGGCGAGGAGGCACTGCCAGACTGCTGTGAACTGGGTGCCTGTTTGGATCAACTTTTGCCACCGTTGAGGATGTTCGTAGTCTTCTCCACTCCCCTCTTGATGGCTTTGCCCATGCCCTTCATTGTTGTAAGGTTATTTTGTGGAAAATCAAACTAGAACAACAAAAATGCAGTTCCGGGCGGTAGGGGCAGAACTTGCTTGGAGGTGGGGAAAACGGTGGTGATGGAGGGTGGAAATCGAATCTAGAGGTTAGGGAAAGTGATTAGGGGCCAAGGAAAACTCAAATACAAAGTTTGGGAACTCACCCTAGTCGCCTGGAGTGCGGAACGACCGTTCTTGAGTGGAAAAAATGAGCTTGGGGTCATGATGGGTCGGGTTGGATCGAATCACTTAAGTGGTTTTTCTAGACCAACACAGCCGTTCTGACTAGCACGACCATTCTGGAGGGGATCTGGCATGGCTGTTCTGGTCAGCACGGCCGTTCTGAGAGCGGCCAAAGCTCAAAAAACTCTGTTGTTTTTAATTTAACCAGCACAGCCGTTCCAAACGACTATTCTGTCTGGGTGCCAGCACGGCCGTTCTGATCAACACGGTCGTTCTGCCAGTGACCAGTTGATTTTTAACTTAGCCAGCACGGCTATTTCTCTTCAGCACGGCCGTTCTGGCCTCTTATCAGTTCAAAAACTCTAGATTTCATCAAATCTTTTAGGAACTCATCATCTAATCCACTTGAATGATCTTTGTTGTTGTTATATCCACCGCTTTGATTGAACATGCCTTAATTTTCAACTTGATATTGTTTGACCTCTCGTTTCATCAAAACTAAAGACAAAAACTATCAAGCACAAGTGTGTGTGTGTTTTGTGTAAAATAAAAAGCAAAAGTATCAAAAATGAGAGGTTGGGTGAAAAATTCCCCAAACCTAGGTGGGTTGCCTCCCACAAGTGCTGAGTTTCTTACCTTCAACTCGACTTCTTGGCGATTCTACAATCATTCATCCGTTTGACATTCTCGTGTGTCCATTCTTGCAAAACATGCATCCCTCATTTGCACTCAATCTGTTTTCCTCATCCCTTTGATCGTAATAATCATCATCAATTTCTTCACATTGGTATCCTTCTCTCAAATGCCCATTCTTGTGAAGTGATCATGTCCAATATCCCTATCTCAAACTCACCGATTTGGGGTCTTGTACATGTTGATGTTGATCTTCATGTCCATGAATGAGACTGTCATAGTGCCACTGTGCACATGAATGTCGGCATCAGCTGTAGACAAGAACGACCTTCCCAAGATGATGGGAATCTTCCTATCATCATGCTCCATATCAAGTACAATGAAATCTGTCGAACACACCATGCATTTTTATTTATTTATCATCACTAAGACATCATCCACTCTACCCTTAGGCACTTTTATGGATCTATCTGCCAATTGGAGAGTATAATGTGCCGTCTTCAACTTGCCTAAGCCCATCTCAAAATAGACATTGTATGGCATCAAATTCACACTAGATCCCAAATCAGGTAAGGACCTATCTATGCGATGTCCCCCTACGTAACTAGGTATGAGTGGGGCTCCTGGGTCCTTTCTCTTCACGGGAAGCGAGTGTTGTATGATGGAGCTCACTTGTTCGATTAATCTCACCTTCTTTGGAATCCTCCCCGTTGTCCTTCTTTTCACAGTGCATAGGTTCTTGAGACACTTGGCATAATATGGGATTTGCTTAATAGCATCCAAAAGTGGAATGTTCACCTTCACTTGGCGAAACACCTCAAGAATATCAACATTGTGCTTTTGCCTCCTTTTCAATTCCAGTGGCTCATCTAGTGCTTCTACGAATGGAGGATCACTAGTTTTTTTCGTACTTACATGAACATGAGGAAGAACACTAGGGATGGTAGGACCTGCAAAGGGGATACGTGGCGGATCACATGGAATCCCAAACTCAACATGCGGTATCACAACATCTTCTTAAGCAATATCAGTCACAGTATCACCACTTGGCTGCCTTTGCTTTGCTTTATCAACCTTTCTTTGACTTGTCTCAAGAGTTTTCCCACTCCTTAGAACTGTCACATCACCACCTTGTTCATGGAGGAGAGGGGGAGCATGTTGTGGCTGTGGAGGAGGTGGAGGTGACACATGGGGGAATTGAGGTGGAGAAGACAATTGAGGGGGAGGAGAGAATTGGGATTGGAAAGTGAGGTTTTGGGAAATTTGAGGTGAGGGAGGTGGTGGAGGAGTGTAAGGCTTGGAATAGCCTTGGAATGAGTGAATGGGATGTACTTGTGTGGGGGTGGACTATAGAAAATGTGGGAAGAAGGCATAGGTCCACTTGCTTCATGGTGGCTCATGATGGGTTTTGAAGACAAATTTTCTTCTTGGAGAGCTATTATGGAAGATAGATGCTCTATTCTTTCTTCCAACCCTCTAACATCTCTTTGAACATCATAAAAAACTTTCAATCTAGAGAGAACCTCCTCCTCAAACCTTGAGCTATATGTGGGACTTTTTGGTTCCTGGTAGCTACAGGAGTGAGGTGTCTTCTTTTCTTCCCCATAGAACTCAATAGCATTGACCGAATGACAAGGAGGTTTGGTCACTTGGTTTCTCATGAAGCTCACCATTTCACCAAACATTTTCATCAATTGTGGGCTTGAATCATCATGAGTTGGATATGTCACACCAAAAGATAGGTCACTGCCACTAACCATACTAGAAGCTTTCATCCTCGAACTTTCTGCCAAACTCTCAAATAGGGGCCATGTCTCCTCAGGTGGTTTAGCCATAACCTCCCCAACAAGAAGAATCCACTGTAGCTTGACTTGCATGAGATATATCGGAGTAGAAGGACTGAAATATCTACCACAAAGGGATATCATGATGTGGACATTCTCTCAACATCTTTTGAAATCTCTCCCAAGCCTCGTGGAATCGCTCATTATCTATTTGACTGAAACTTGATATGGCACGCCACATTTGCATCAACTTTGCTATGGAGTAGAATTTCCTCAAGAAAGTATTTTCATATCTCCCCAACTCATGATGTCCCTTCTTGTATCATACCACTCTTTGGCCTTGTGTTTGAGGGAGAAGGAAAACAAAGTCAACCTGATTGTATCATCACTTGTTGTCAGCGTCCTGAATGTGGAGCACAGTTCAAGATAGGAATCCAAGTGCTTATAGGGGTTCTCACTCTCTAAGCTGTAGAAGATGGGAAGGAGCCCAAGAATACCTGGAGGGATGGAGAATTGCTCCCCTGGCATCTGATCAACCCTGCTAGCAATTGGCGATTTGTAGTTGTTGGGCATGAAGTAATCTTGAAGTGGCTTGTGAAGTGCATTTTGGCCTTCCATCTTGTCTTCCCCCGAATGGCTTGTCACATGCACAAAGCACAACCAAACAAAAGAGAACAAGTTATCAAACCAATATACACAAAGAATGTAAAGAATAATGAATAAAGAATATCAATGATGAGGGCAGTAGGAAAAGTCAAAGCAAAACTAACTAGCTAGGCCAAGCGCCTCTCTACCCGACAATGGCACCAGAAAGCTTGGTGTGTCCATTAGAGGTGCTACACACTAGCCTATTTGACTCGACTAGATGCGCCCCATGAGATCGGAACACACAGTGGATTCACTTTCGATATTTATAAAACCTAACTTAACACCTAATCACACTAAAGCAACTACACCTGCAAGCACACGGGGTCGTGTCGTAGTATAGGAAGGTGGAAAGTATAGGGTCGATCCATAGGGAGAAGAGGGGGCATTAGATCTAGGTTTAGTTTGGTTAGGTTCCTACTATGGAGACTAGGGTTAAGGGTTTAAAGGGGGTTTTGATTGTTAAACTACTATGAACAAACAAGCAATTAAAGACAAGAATGAAATATAAGTTAACCCTAGACTAGATTAAAGCTAAAGAAGCAACAAAGGATTAATCTAGATATGAAAATGGCAGATTACACTAAGGCAAGAAAGAGAAGAGCAAAAGAGCAATTAAAGAGCTAAACTAGCATGAAAAAGGAAGAGCAAAGCAAGAAGCTAACTAGGCAATAAAAGAGCTAACTAAGCTAAACAAGCACAAAACTAGGGTTTTAAGGAGTAAAGAGAGGTGTGGGATTTTTAGGGGTATGAACTTGTCAACGAGGTTGGGGGTGATGACATGCAAGCATTACTCATCCATTAAGATTATCCAAACCAAACAACTAGTTCAAGTTTAATGAATTGACCTAAGCTACTAACTGGCCATGGATGAGATGGGATATGTATAAGGGAACTAGTCCCTAACACCTCCCATTACCCTTACGATGCTCAATTGGGTTAGGGATTAGGTTCAATTCAACTAGAGTCTAATCAAGTCTAGGTTTCTATATTTAGACACTCCTAGGGCAATTAGGGGTCGAGGGTAGTAATGGGGAGGTGAAATTAGGGCTTTGGACCCCATTTCCCCCACATTCTAGCCTTGAGAAGGCTCCATGCTAATTGCACTAGAATTATCTAATCTAGCTACTTAGATCTCTCACTTAGGTTTAGGAAGATTGATTAGGATGTAGGAAGATGGGAGGCAACCTAGGGATCCAAGAATTGGACCTAGGGGCTAATCCCAAAATTCACATATATAAGCAATTTCCCTAAATTCCTAAGTGATTTCACACACAAACTAACAAACAATTCATGGAGAATGAGATGCAAAAAGAACATAATCATTGTCAAATGAAATCATAATGTTTACATATCATTTTCCCCCAACATGGTATCAAAGTAACATAAATTCCCCCAAACAACCCACCAAGAGGGGCCTAGCTACTCATAGACATGAAAAATACAAGAAGAAAGGAAGAAGAATGAGTAGAGGAGTAAAAATCCATGATGAGCTCGATGAAAACTCCTCCTTCTCCACCTCCTAGCAGCTGTAGCTCGAGCTCCCTCCTCCAAGGTAGGTGAATGGCATGGATGTATGGTGGAAATGGAAGGAAAGTAGGGTTTTGATGGTGAAAATGGTGAAATGGAGGTGAAATGAGGCGGGAAAGGGTGGATGATGAAATGGGGAGGCTAGAGTGGCTGTAGGGTAGCTAACCTCATACCCTAGCCTCCACCTATGTATATATAGGTGTGGGGGAAGCACTACGTTAAGTAGGGGTAATATGGGTAAAGCAGTGCAAAAATAGGTAGCTTTTGTGAGTAGCATGACCGTGGTGGGTGGGGTGAGCACGGCGGTGGTAGGATACAATGGTTGTGGGAACTAAAATGGTCAAAAGTTAGGTTGGTGGTCATTTTTGCACTGAAACTGGCACGACCATGGTGGTCACCACGGCCGTGGTGGTCTGAGGGTAACATGACCGTGCTGGGTGCCATGTCTGTGGTGAGTGTCGTGGAATATTATCGCACTAACAAACTCACTTGGGGTTGAAATCCCCGAGCTTTTACCAAAACCTCTTGCAATAATACCACCCGCAAGTGGATGAGTCTTATCGCAGTATAGTTAAGGATTGAATCCCAAGAGACAACGTTTTTAAGAATCTTTGTCAATCGAATCTAGCACAAGTAAGACTAATATTTAAAATGATTGATTGGTTTGTGGTTGATTAAACTAATTGCAAGAAAGTAAAAGAGAAGAATTAAAGTTTGTTCTAGATTAAAGATATGGAAACGCTGAGATGGTACCGGGTTTCACCACCACTGCGCATGCAAACACATCCAAACATATAACATCCAGGCAAGAATCTAACTATCCAAATGGAGCGGTTGAACCCTCCACAAGGATAGGCTCACGTAAGTGTCACCTTAGGCAGCCGATTTCTCGTCACCCTCTGGACCACTTACTTACGGCTCCAAAGATACAACATCCAACTGAGGCTGAGGGCCCCCCTTGTGGGTAGGCACACAGAAGCATCACTGTGGGCTAGATGGCTCGTCCCCTCACAGATCACACACTTACGACCTCAAGGAACCCTATTAGAAGTCTCGTTAAGGAGTCAACCGTGCTAACCAACAAGCAGGTCGGTGATTAGTATGCAAGAAAACATCGACGATAAACAAAGAAGATACAAAATCCTACTGAAGTTGCAGGCCCCCCTTGCGGGTAGGCTCACAGAAGCATCACCGAAGGCTAGATGGCTCGTCCCCTCACAAATCATACACTTACTACCTCAAGGAATCCCATTCTATTTCTAGTTTGGGAGTCTACATCATTAATCGACATTCTACCCTACATATAGAAGTTCTCACAACATAGGGAAGAACAAGATGAAAGCAAGCGGGTAATCAAACTACAAACATTATTAATTAACAATGAAATGAAAAGTTATATGCATTACCTTGGAATGTTAAATGAAAAGATATGAAAGCATGGGAAACAGGGCTAGTCCCCACACCCCAATGAAAAGGAACTACTCGCTCATGATGCGAGAAATAAGAAGAAAAAGAGTGAGGGAAGATTCTGCCATGAGCATGATGCAAAAGAGTGGCGCAGCTCGGTGAAGATAATGTGGTCCTCTACGTCGTGTCGGGGTAGATCTTGGATGAGGAGGAAGAACCACCAAGACAGACCAGGCAGATCTTACTCCACCTTCCTTCTCGACTTGGCCTCCTTGTTCTCAACGAGAGGAGCAGGTGAAGTGGTGATGGCATGGATGAAGTGGATGATGGGTGGATGTACAAGCCTGCCGCTCAGCTTGGCCGGGTAGATCGTCCTCCAATAGGGGTCGAGTGCTTCTTAGGAACAGCCTGGTGGTGGAGTGGAGGATGAGGAGATGCATAGGCAGAGGATTTGCCCAGGTCGAGTGCTTCTTAGGCACAACCTGGTGGTGGAGTTGTGGTTGCAGATTGGAGGGAGCAGGGGTCGAGCTTGCAAGAAGTAGCCTGGCGGCATCCCAGATCCAATGCCCAAATGAGGACTCTTGTGGTCCTATTTAAAGGCTTGGATGGGGTCTTCACATTTTTGTCATGAATGTGCTCCATACGGTTTTGGGTCCAAACAGTTTCGAGTAAAGTGCCTCCAACCGGTCTTCATGCAAACGGTCTTGGAGACCGTTTGATAGTCAAATGGTCTTGGAGACCGTTTGATGGCCAAACAGTCTTGGAGACCGATTGACATCAAACAGTCTTGGCTTTAACGGTCTCTGGATCTGATCGGTCTTGAGTCTCTGTCCAAACGGTCTTGAAAATCTATGACCATACGGTCTTCAGCAAACGATCGTCATTCAAACGGTCTACAACCCATCGGTCTTTACTTCAAATGATTTCTACTTCAACCGGTCTTGGCTCCAAATGGTTTTAGAGACCGATTGGACTGACCAAATGGTCTTGGATGTTGATCGGTTTTGCACCCCAAACGGTCTTGCTTTGATCGATCTTGATTGTCCAATCGGTCTCGAGTCCAAACAGTTTTGGAGATGCAAATGGTCTTGAAGACCAATGGGTTCCAATTGGTCTTGAGACCATAGGGTTTTGTCTCCAGCTGGTCTTGGCTCCAACCGGCCTTGGCGACTGATTGACATCCAAACGATTTTGGATCATTTGCGTTCATACGGTCTTTTAGATGTGCACCAAACAGTCTTCGCTTCATTGATCAGTCTTGGCGCCCGAACGGTCTCGTGGGTGACTGGCCTATCAGTCTTGAGACCATATGGCTCCAAACAGTCTTGAGACTGTATGGCTCCAAACAGTCTTAAAACTGTATGCTCCAAACAGTCTTGAAACCGTATGGATGACTGGATGAGATTGTTTGGGGTCAAGACCGTTTGGTCAAGACCAAGGATGAGAGGATCTTGAGTGAATTCCATATGATGGTTGAACCTCATCATGACCTACACAAAATCAATATAAATCTAGTTAAAAATCTTGATAATTGAACAAGTTAAGGAATCTTGCATTTTGTGAGATTTAGGAGATGAAATTGAAAGTATTGAATCGAATTGGTCCTAAAAAGGTGACTGGAAATCATGCTGAATATGCATTCATCAGAATACCCTGAACTTAAACGTTGCTCATCCTCGAGTAACACAAAATCTGAAATAGTCACCAAATGAATACTTTCTGATCATGTGATTGCCTTCTCTTCACATCACGATTGTTTCCTTTCTGCTTAGTATGACTAAGCATCTCAACTTCCTGAGACCACTGAACACATCTTACCAAATCTTCGTTCCTGAGTTTGCTTTCCAACTTCACTTCCTCCTCACTTTTTCCAACAACAAGTATGTTAAAGAGTTTTGTAAGAGTCCAGAGATACCCACAGAACAACAAGTGTGCATCTGATCTGACACTGGTGTATTTCAGGGTAGTGGATGCATTTATTGTGCCATTAGGTAGAAAAGGGAGTGAAGGGTGGTATGGAAGGAAGAAATAAATCTCTCCTCTATTTGACTTGAGATTTTTATTATATTATTTGTAGTTTCATTTATTACATTTTTTGTGCGAATATCTCATCTATTCGACTCGAGATTGCATTTTTTGTGTGCGCTTTGGCATCTTTTCTTGGTGATACGCCCCTATTATTTTGCGATGTGTATGGAAGAAGTAGATATAGAGGGAAATGGCGTGCCACCCCGAACTTAGGATTTGGCACTATTTTTGGCTATTTCTGTTTCTTTTTTATGGATGGAGGGGTACGAAGATGATAGAAGAAGTGTAGAAGAGAGTTCAGATCAGAATGCAACTTGATTTACAATTCCATGCACCGGGTTGTTCTCTTCATCGTACTCTGCTCAAATAATGACTTGATGAGGATCGGGTGGGGATTCCATGTTGTTGTCCTACTAGTCAGTTAGGAAGCACGACCTGCTTGATCCCTATCAATTCGACAAACACTTGCCATTTTTGCATAAAGATCATGATGTTACGATTCATAAGCTTCACAAGATGATTTCAATAAAGAGGCTAGTTTTCAGAAGAAGGTTCTTTTGAGGATCTGCTTCGAATAAGGAGGGTATAATGATTTAAAATGCATAGCAATCAAAACTTTATCAAGTATCTATCCAATTTAAAAAAACTTTATTTTTTTTGAAATTTTTGAAAATTTTGGTGTCAAAATAAAAAATGCAGGGGTGAAATCTTTAGTCAGGAAGCAGATGGGTGAAGGTGGAAAGTGAAGTACGTACCACCCACCCTCCACCCTGAACTTAGAATTTTGCTCACCCCGAGAAAACTCTAAATTTGAGATGGAGGGGAAAGTTCATGCCAGTTAGACCACCAGTTGTGGTTGCGTTCTAATCAGCGTGCATCCTCCATCTGAAATATCTCAAAAATAATGACCAACCGAAGCTCAAGATAGCATCTCGTGATGCAATTTTTATTTGGTGTAAAATTATCTAAAATGTAATATCAAAATTAAGAAACATTTCTAATTCAAAATTAAAACTAAATACAAATTTATTGATCGGGTTGCCTCCTGACAAGCACTTTTGTTTTACGTCGATGGCTCGACGTGGATATTGTCACCATGGTGGTGCTCTGAGTGGAGCTTGAGCTGGATCGTCATATTCTTTTGGTGGTTTCTTTTCAGCCACTCATTAACTCTTGCTTTGATTTGAGCCTCTTGTATTCTTACCTAAATAGTGCGAGCGACGTCAGAACACAGATTGTAGTGACATTGAACATCATCATTGATGAAGTAGTGTTGTTGAGGTTCGGAAAGAGAGTCCATTTGTTGATGCATTGTCCCCTCTTCGTAGAAATTTTGATCACATATATCCATCAAATATGGATCTGTGGGGTGGTCTTAGTAGAAACTGCAGTCCAGATCTTGTTGTGGCTGAAAAATAAAACCAATAGTCCCTATTTATTGGGTTACCGGTGCATCTCAGAGGGTAGTTGTTTGATGGGGCTCATTGATAACTATAGGATTTCTAGAATGTGTAACCACAGGGTTGGGAGGTGACTCCTCCACAATTGGTGGTGTTTCTTTCGTCTCTACAAACACTAGTTCACTATCATCTTTCTCTTCCTCATGTTCTTTTTCAGGAGGAGCATCAAATTTTGAAGAAAGGAATTATCACTGCATCTCGGTGAATTGATTAACACAATCGACAAAATATGCCTCTTCTTCTTTAATGTGCTCCTTAGCACTTTTGGATGCGTAAAATTCAAAAGATTGGTTTCCCACTCGCAGGGTCAAAATTCCAGCTTCAACGTCGATAAGAGCTCTGGAGGTTGAGAGAAAAGACCTTCCAAAAAGGAGTGGGTATCGTGGATTCCTTGATGTCCATAACTACAAAATCGCACAGGACATATAGATCTCCAAGCCTTATAGGGATATCTTCTATGATGCCAACTGGTTTGATTATTGAGGATTTAATAAGCTCAATGGACATTCTTGTGGGTGAGAAGTTGGTGAGGCCCAGTTTGTAGCATAAGCTGAGAGGAATGATAGAAATGTTAGCTCTGAGATCGGCTAGACCTGGTCGGTTGACAACATCGCTTATTGAGCAGTTAATTCCAAAAGTTCCTGGGTCCTTATGTTTGCGAGGCATCTTATCCGTCACTAATTAAGATGATGTTTCTGCCAGTTTCACTGTTTGATGGTCTTCAGTTTTGTGCTTGCGACTAAGCAGGAGTTTAGTGGAATATTGACATACAATTTTCTCATGATTTCCATGAATTTGTTGAATCTAGTATCAAGCTGGGTGAAATTCAGAAGATTTAGGAACGACACATGGAGTTTATATATTGGCACAACAGGCTCAGGCGAGTATTCCACATCAACAACAATAGGTTCCTCAGAACTTGCTTTGTTTGTCAAACCATTCTGAGTCGCCACTGCACTACGCTCATCACCTTGGACATTTGTCACGGTGATAGGAGTCGTGGGTTCCGGTAAGACACAGCCTGAACGAGTTGTCACAGTCTTAAGTTGTTCCAAGTGCCTTGGATTGTCTTCTGGTTGCCCAGCCAAAACTCCAGCAGGTGACTTCATACTAGCTGCGAGTTGAGCTAGTTGAGATTCAATAGCCTTCTAATGAACTTGCTGGTTAGCTATCATAGTTTGTTGCGACTGTAACATCTTTTCAATGGTTAACAGTTTGTCATCATGAGAGATGGTACTGGCTTGATGTCCTTATTCAAGATTCTAGTAAGGAACTTGGTTTGGATCTTGAAACTAGTTCCTATTCTGGAAATTACTTCTAAAGTTACCCTGGCTTCCAAAATTATGTTGTTGGTTGTTTGAATGATGTGGGATTTTATCGCACTAACAAACTCACTCGGGGTTGAGATCCTCGAGATTTTATCAAAACCAAAGTGCAATAATACCACCCGCAAGCGGACGGGTCTTATCGCAGTATAGTTAAGGATCAAACCCAAAGGACAACGTTTTAAGAATCTTTGTTAATCGAATCTAGCTCGAGTTAAGACTAATATTTAAAACGATTGGTTGATTTGAGTTTGATTAAACTAATTGCAAGGAAGTAGAGGTTGAATTAAAGTTGGATTTAGATCAATGATATGGAACCGTTGGGATGGTACCGAGTTTCACCACCACTATACATACAAACACATTCAATCACACATAACTAGGCAAGATATAACTATCCAAATGGAGCTGCTGCTTACCCTCCACGAGGATAGGTACACATAAACATCACCTTAGGCATCAAATTTCTTGTCGTCGTCTAGATCACACACTTACGGCTCCGAAGATACAAAATCCAACTAAGGTTGTGAACCCTCTATGAGGATAGGCGCACAGAAGCATCACCGTAGGCTAGATTGCTCGTCCCCTAACGGATCATACACTTATGACCTCAAGGAATCCTATCAGAACTCCTCGTCAAGGAGTCAACCACGCGAATCGTTAAGCAAGCATGCAATTATTCTACAAGCAATCATCGACGATTAACTAAGAAGATACAACATCCAACTAAGGTTGCAAACCCTCCGCAAGGATAGGCGCATAGAAGCGTCACCGTAGGCTAGATGGCTCGTCCCCTAACAGATCATACACTTACGACCTCAAGGAATCCTATCAGAAGTTCTCATCAAGGAGTCTACCTCATTAATCGATATTCTACACTATGAAGATAAGAACAAGATAAATGCAAGCAGGTAATCAACTACAAACTTAACGACTAGCAACGAAATGAAAAGTTATATATATTGCCATGGAATGCTTAACAAAAGAACATGCTTGCATGGGCAGCGGGGCTAGTCCCCGCACCCTAATGAAAAGGAACTACTCGCTCATGATGTGAGGGACAAGAAGAATAAGAAAGAGAGAGAAATACACCACGAACTCAATGGAGAAGGTAGTCGCAGCTCAGTGAAGATGATGCGGTCTTCTACGTCGTGTCGGAGTAGATCTGGACGCAGAACGGGAGAGGCCAAGACTGGCCGGACAGTCTCTCGTTCTCTGTCTTCCTTCTCTTCTCAGTCTCCTTGGTTGCAGCACGGACAGTAGGTGAAGTGAAACTGACGTGGACTGGACTAGATCTCGATCATACCTGTGTATAAGCAGCCTGTCGGCGTCCCGGAACCGATACCCCGATATAAGGACCCTGCTGGTCCTATTTATAGGCACTAGACAGGTCCTCACACTTTTAGTCCAAACAATTTTGGATATATTTTGTGCCCAAATGGTTTAGTTAAAAGTTGGCCAAACGGTTTGATAAAAAATCTTCATCAAACGGTCTTCAAGTTTTACGCAAATGGTCTTGTACCCAGCAATAGACTAAACGGTCTACATGTTATTTGCTCACCCATGCACGTGATTTCAGTTTGCTGCTGGCCGCTCATTCGGTCTTTATTTCTGCCCATTCGGTCTTCATTGGTATCTAATTCAAATGGTCTTAATGCTAATGGAGCAAATGGTCTTCACGTAGCACAACTCACACGGTTTGGTGCATGCATGCCCAAACGGTTTTAATAATTTACTGTTCCAATGATCTTGCAGTGCGTGTGCAATTGGTTTGCTTCTCTTCACATTTTTCTTTAGCAAACAGTTTGACTTGGGTTACTTTGTCATTCGATCTCGCAGCAGCCCTCCTCCATTTGGTCTTCGCATAATCCAACAAACAGTCTACATGATTGTTGCTTTCGGTTTGCTGCTTGTATGTGCAAACGGTTTCCGTTTGCTTTTCATATGGTTTGCATGCAAGTGCTCATTTGGTCCCATGCAACAAACGAGCAAACGGTTTGCATTGTATTCAGTTAACAGTTTCCAATGTTGCTTATTCGGTCATCACGTGAGTATCTTGCTCAAACGATCCTTCAGCACCATTCGATCTTTACACTGACTCCCCACCTGGCATTATTAAACAGTTTGCATGCTCCAGCAGCAAATGGTCCTGCATGCAGCTTATCTTCAAATGGTCTTCCGATTTGCATCAAACGATCTACGTGCATGATTCTGCATTCGGTCTTCATTACTCAAATCTCCATTCAGTTTTGGAATTTCAAACAGTCTCGTAGACCGAAAACACCTTAAACGGTCTCACAGACCGGAACTTCTCAAACGGTCTCGTAGGCCGAAACTCTTCAAACGATCTCACGACCAAAACTCTTCAAACGGTCTCGAGACCGAAACTCTTCAAACAACCTCGACATTCCAAGCTCCAAACGGTTTTGGGGTGAGCATGCCCATTCGGTCTCGAGACCGAATGGATGAAACCAATTGGTCAGACCGATTGAATGAAACCGTTTGGTCAGACCGATTGGATGAAACCGTTTGGTCAGACCGATTGTATGAAACCATATGGTCAGAACCAAGGGTGAATGAAGGTGGGTCCCAGCTGACTGTTCAACCTTTATCAAGACCTGCATCAAATCAACACAAATTCCATTAAAATCATGATAATTGGACCAATTAAGTAATTTTGCACATCTTGTTATTTAGTAAGTGAAATTGGATGTATTGAATTTAATTTGACCCAATATGGTAATTGAATTCCATGATGAATATGCATTCATCAAAATACCCCGAACTTAAACGTTGCTCATCCTCGAGTAACACAAAATCTGAAATAGTTGCCAAATGAATACTTTCGATTCGTGTGATTGCTTCATCTTCACATCACGAACATTTTCTTTCTACTCAATATGACTCAGTATCTCAACCTCCTGAGACCACTAAACACATCTTACCATGTCTTCATTCCTGAGTTCATTATCTAAAATCACTTCCTCCTCACTTTTTCCAACAACAGGCATGTCAAAGAGTTTTGTAAGAGTCCAGAGACACCCACAGAACAACAAGTGTGCATTAGATCTGACACTGGTGTTTTTCAGGATAGGGTAGGCATTCATAGTGCCATTAGGTAGAAAAGGGAGTGAAAGGTGATATGGAAGGAAGAAATAAATCTCTCCTCTATTCGACTCGAGATTTTATTTCTATTTGTTTTGTAATTTCATTTATTGCATTTTTTTAATGTGAATCTCTCCTCTATTTGACTCGAGATAGCATTTCCTTTTGTGTGCACTTTGGCATCTCGAGACCAAAATTCATCAAGTGTATGTTCAATTTATTTGGAAAACATTAAAAATTTTGAAAATTTTGAAAAATTGGGTCGAAAAAGCGATGAAAACTTGAGTCTGATTTAGATGGGTGAAGTTAGAAAGTAGGATACATACCACCCACCTCCACCCCGAACTTAGAAATTTGCTCGTCCCGAGAAAACTCTAAATCTGAGATGGAGGGGAAAGTTCACGCCATTTGGACCACTGGATGTGGTTGCGTTCCAATCAGCGAGCATCCTCTTATCTGAAAATCTAAAGAAAGATCAATCAGAACTCAAGATAGCATCTCGCGATGAGAATTTTATTTGGTACAAAATTATCTAAAAGGTGAAAATAAAATTAAAGAAACATTCTAATTTCAAAATTAAAACTTAATACAAATTTATTAATCGGGTTGCCTCCCGACAAGCGCCTTTATTTTATGTCGATGTCTCGACTTGGTTTCGTCAGCTTTCACGGTGTATGTAGTCTTGTTTTGTAGAGATCCAGCGATGCATTGATTCCTGTGTCAGCTGCAGTGAAATATCTTTTCAAACGTTGGCCATTAGCCACAATATTCCCTGACTTTTCACTCCATAGGACGAAAGCACCATGTGGGTAGACACTTTTAACAATATATGGTCCAGTCCAACGAGAACGGCGTTTTCCTGGGAATAACCTTAATCTTGAGTTGAACAGAAGAACTTGGTCTCCCACTTGAATATCCTTCCTTTTCAGGTGTCCATCGTGCCAAAGTTTCATGCGTTCTTTGTAGATTCGTGCATTTTCATAAGCTACCATTTGGAGTTCATCCAACTCCTAGATTTGTAGAATTCTGGCTTCGCCTGCTTTCTTCATGTCAAAATTCAATTGTTTAATTGCCCACCATACTTTGTGTTCTAGTTCTATAGGTAGGTGGCATGACTTTCCATATATTAACCGAAACAGTGTAGTTCCAAGAGGAGTCTTGAAAGCAGTCTGGTAGGCCCACAATGCGTCGTTGATTTTCATTGACCAATCTTTATGATTGCAACCTACTGTCTTTTCCAAGATACCCTTGAGTTGACGATTGGAAACCTCCACCTGTCCACTTATCCGTGGATGGTAAGGTGAGGCTAATTTGTGAGTTACACCATACTTTCTCAGTAACGCTTCAAAACTTCTTTCAAGGAAATGAGACCCTCCGTCAGATGTCACAGTTTGTGGAACTCCAAAATGGGGGAAAATAATATCTTTGAATAATTTGATGATGGGTTTGGAATCACTAGTGACTGTAGGAATGGCTTCAACCCATTTCGAGACATAATCAACAACGACTAGGATGTATGAAAATCCATTAGAGGATGGGAATGGACCCATGTAGTCCACACCCCAAACATCAAATATCTCAATCTCTTGCCACAACTTAAGTGGCATCTCATCTATTTTTGTAATGTTACCTGTTCTTTGACATTTGTCACATGATAGAACAAAGTTGTAGGAATCCCTGGATATGGTTGGCCAAAAGAATCCACATTGCAAACTTTTATAGCAGTTTTCTTAGAACTCATATTGCCTCCAACTGGGCCAGAGTGACAGTGATCTAGAATGAGCTTGGTTTCCTCCTTAGAGATACATCACCTGTAAAGAACATCATCACATAGCTTAAAAAGATACGGCTCATCCCAGTGATATTGTTTCACATCATGCATAAATTTCTTCAGTGCATTTTCGGTGCATTGAGGATGGATAATCCCAACAACAAGGTAGTTCACAAAATCTGAGTACCATTGTACAACTTTTGAGATCTTCATTAGTTGATCATCCGACAGGGAATCATTAATCGGAATCTTCTCAGTATCCAGAGTGTGGATGCGACTGAGGTGGTCTGCTACAACGTTCTCTGTACCCTTTTTATATCTTATCTCTAAATCAAATTCTTGCAATAGGAGAATCCATCTAATTAGCCTGGGTTTTGCATCTTTCTTTGCCAAGAGATATCTGATAGCTGCATGGTCTGTGTAGACAATAACTTTTGAACCAATTAGGTAGGATCTAAATTTGTCAAAGGCATATACAACTGTAAGAAGTTCTTTCTCTGTAGTTGCATAATTTCTCTGGGCTTCATCGAGGGTTTTCGATGCATAATAGATCATGTAATGTTTCTTCACTATACATTGTCCAAGCACAACACCCACAGCATAATCACTGGCATCACACATGATTTCAAATGGGTGATCCCAATCGGGATATCTAATGATGGGAGTTGTTGTGAGGTCATGCTTCAAGTTATTGAAACTCTTCACACATTCTTCATTCAAATGGAAGTCGAAATCTTTCATTAACAAGTTCGTCATTGGCTTGGTTATCTTAGAGAAATCTTTTATGAACCATCTGCAAAATCCTACATGACCTAGGAAAGTATGGACTTCTTTTACATTTGTTGGAATAGCCAGTTTAGAAATCACTTCAATTTTTGCTCTATCAACTTCAATTCCTCGATTGCTGACTCTATGACCAAGAACGATGCCCTCTTTTACCATAAAGTGACACTTCTCCCAATTCAACACAAGATGTGCTTCTTCACACCATTTAAGAACAAGGGAGAGGTGTTTTAAGCATGAGTCATAAGAATATCCATATATAGAAAAATCATCCATAAAAACCTCCATGATAGTTTTAGTAAGACCAAAAAATATAGCTGCCATGCAACGTTGAAAAGTTGCAGGTGCATTACATAAACCGAATGACATCCTTCTGAAGGCATATGTTTCAAATGGGTAGGTAAATGTTGTTTTCTCTTGGTCATATGGATGTATAGGGATTTGGTAGAACCCAAAATAACCATCGAGATAACAGAAATACTCTTGGTGAGCCAATCGTTCCAGGACTTTATCAATAAAAGGCATTGGGAAATGATCCTTTCTAGTCGCCTTGTTCAACTTTCGGTAATCAATACACATCCTCCACCCAGTGACTGTCCGAGTGGGGATGAGTTCATTGTTTTCATTGCGTATCACTGTAGTTCCACCTTTCTTTGGGACAAAATGTACAGGGCTAACCCATGGTGAATCAGAGATTGGGTAAATAACACCTAACTTGAGCAATTTAATAACATCAAGGCAGACTACTTCTTTCATATTTGGATTGAGCTTCCTTTGATATTCAATAGTCGGCCTGTGATTTTACTCCATGGGGATTTTGTGCATGCATAGTGCCTGACTAACCCCAGTGAGATCACTCATCTTGTAACCTATAGATTTTCTTCTTTCCTTTAATTCTGTCAAAAGTTTATCTTCTTGTTCCACAGTTAGATTTGAATTTATGATAACCGGGCAGGTTTTGAGTTCATCTAAAAACACGTATTTCAATCCTTCAGGTAGGGGTTTCATTTCAGGAGCTTGTGGTTTTTCACTTAATTCTTCAGTTACATTCACAGCTTTGAGTTCTTCAATCTTGGCCTCAGAGTCTTCTTTAGTAGTGTCAAGGTCTAAAGTACAACTTTTCACTTGTTCATCAATTGAATTAGCTGCATTTGGATTAGTCAGAGCAACTTCTAACAAATTGTCTTGTTCATAATCTCCTTGTGTGAGTAATGACATCTACTCTATACAGTCGATCAAATAAACTTCCTCCTGCATGCTTGGTCTTCTCATACTTTCAAAAACTCTAAACTCGAGGATTTCTTTACCAAACCTGAGCAACAAAGTTCCTTCTTCAACGTCAATCAGGGCTCTTACAATGGCAAGGAAAGGACGGCCAAAGATGAGAGGGTATCTAGTATCTTCCCTTATGTCCATGATGACAAAATCACATGGAACATATGAATCTTTGCCAACCTTGATAGGGACATCTTCAATGATTCCCAATGGAAGGGTTACCGTGTTATCCGCAAGTTGTATAGTCATGCCAGTTGCGAGAAGTTTAGCAAATCCCAGACTCTTGCAAAGGCTGAATGGCATGATAGATATACTAGCACCAAGGTCTCCCAATCCTTTCTTACATGATGAATCACCGATGTGACAAGTGATCCCAAATGATCCTTGATCCTTCTTCTTCTTTGGCATCTTGCTCTGAATAATGTCAAAAGTGGTAGTTGCCAACTTAACTGTTTCGTGTTCTTCAGTGAGGTATTTTCTTATGAGAAGTGACTTTAGATACTTAGTCCAGGCTGGTATCTCAACCAAAGCATCTAGAAAGGGAATATCAACATGAAGCTTTTTCATAGCTTCTTTGAATCTGTTGAAATGGGTATCAAGCTTTGTTTGCCTTAGACGAGTCGGAAAAGGAATCCTAGGTTTGTATATCGGCACTTCAGGCTCTAGTGTCTCTTTTTTTTTCATCAACAGGTTTCTCGGGACTTTCCTTGTCTTTCTTATCAGTAGTCATTGTTTCGTTTGGTTGAGATTTAGGAGTGGTGGAGTCTAGAACAATCATAGAGTCATTTTTGTCTATAATATCCACATGTGGCTTTACATGAGGATCTGAGTAATCTTTTCCAGATCTGGTTGTCACTGCCTTTAGTTGTTCCGTATGCTTAGGATTGTTCTCGGGTTGGCCAGCAAAAGCTCTAGCAGGTGGCTTTATGCTAGCTGCAAGTTGAGCTAGTTGAGATTCGATAGCCTTCTGCTGGGCTTGTTGGTTGGCTATCATGGTTTGTTGTGTCTGTAGCATCTTTTCAATAGCTGATAGCTTGTCATCAGGAGAGACGGGACCAGCTTGTTGTCCTTGAGGTTGATTAAGATTCTGATACTGAGAATTGTTTTGATAATTGTTAAAATTCCTGTTCTGAAAATTCCCCCTGAAGTTTCCTTGATTCCCAAAATTTTGTTGCTGATTATTACACTGGTATCCGGGTGGACCTCGTTGTTGATTGTTTGAACCAAGTTGATGCGAATTTACCGCTCCAGAAGGGTTCCCGTATTGAAAACTGGGATGGTTCCTATTTTGATTCGAATTGAAATAACTTTGACCAGGGATTGTGTTGATGACATTAAGATTTTCCATTTGACTATTATCTCCTTGGCTACAAACGTTGCTTAGAACAACATCGTAGAGGACATTGCATGCTAAAGTGGAATGATCAGTTCCTTTACATGCTTCACAGAATAAAGTAGTAGACTTGACTTGTTCTTGTCTTCGAGCAGGTGAGTGTTTTCTTTCAATGGCAGCTAGATATGATTCAATATGATCTTGTTTGGCAACTACAAGTTTGAGGGTTTCAGCAATAGACTTGTACTCAGGAGTAGCTTCAGCCATAGCTACTTTCAATACTCCTTTTCCTACAGATTTGCCCCAATTAGTTTGATTTTCTGATCCAAGGGTGACGACTCTCCATGCGATGTCATAACTTTGACGCATAAAATTTCCTCCATATGAGGAATCTAGAAATCTCTTGATATCATCATCCACACCCCTAAAGAAAATTTCAATGAGTTGATTCTTAGGAATACCATGGTGTGGACACTTGCGTAGAAGTTCTTTGTATCTTTCCCATGCTTCAGCAAGGGTTTCTCCAGGAACTTGAGTGAAATTTGTTATTCTACCCCTGATTTCATAGGTGAGAGAGGGAGGATAAAACTTCTCCAAGAAGACATTTTGAAATTGTTCCCAAGTAGTGATGGGTTCACATTTCAAGGAATTGTACCAACTTATAGCTCGATCAGCAAGCAAATACTTGAAGAGATGGAGTCTAATGGCACATCGGACACTCCATTTTACTTTGTCATGGCACATAGATCGACAAACCTTAGAAGATGTTCTTGACTATCTTCGCCTTGTTTACCATAGAAAGGGTTGTCTTGAAGCAAGGTGATCCAATGTGCTCGTATCTCGAAATTGATGGCAGTGATGGGGGGAGGTTGACCTGGGTGATGAACATCGGCAGCTTTAGGAATTGAGAACTCTCTTAGATCCTTTTATAGTTCTGCTGCTTGCGCTACTTCTTGTACTACTAGGATTTCTTCTTGAACTATGGTCCTAGCTTCTTGCATGAGTCTTTCTCTTTGTGCATTAAGGGATTGAGCTACCCTTTGGGCTATCTCTTCTTATTGAGTCATTCTTGCTTGATTCTATCTATTTTGACGATGAAAGGTTCTGTCTATCTCAGGATCAAAGCTCGCTGCTAGTCCAGGGCTGTCTGAACGGTGCATGCACTATGCTTTGGTGGTACCTAAAAATAGAAAGATTTCAAAAGTGAGATCCTCAAAGTAGAGTCAAATTCAAGTATATGATCAATAGTTTCAAAAGAAAAAGAAAAATCCCAAATTAGCCTTAAAAGAACTAGATTTGACTAAACTGATTCCGTTGTCCCCGGCAACGACGCTAGAATTTGATGTGGGATTTTATCGCACTAACAAACTCACTCAGGGTTGAGATCCCTGAGCTTTTACCAAAACCAAAGTGCAATAATACCACCCACAAGTGGACGGGTCTTATCGTAGTATAGTTAAGGATCGAACCCAAAGGACAACATTTTTAAGAATCTTTGTTAATCGAATCTAGCTCGAGTTAAGACTAATATTTAAAATGATTGGTTGATTTGAGTTTGATTAAACTAATTGCAAGGAAGTAAATGCCGAATTAGAGTTTGATTTAGATCAATGATATGGAACCGCTGGGATGGTACCGGGTTTCACCACCACTATACATGCAAACACATTCAATCACACATAACCGGGCAAGATATAACTATCCAAATGGAGCTACTGTGAACCCTCTGTGAGGATAGGTTCATGTAAACATCACCTTAGGCTTCAGATTTCTCGTCGCCGTCCAGATCACACACTTACGGCTCTAAAGATACAAAATCCAACTAAGGTTGTGAACCCTCCGCGAGGATAGGCACACATAAGCATCACCGTAGGCTAGATGGCTCGTACCCTAACGGATCATACACTTACGACCTTAAGGAATCCTATCAAAGGTTCTCATCAAGGAGTCAACCGCGTGAATCGTTAAGCAAGCTGGAGATTATTCTACAAGCAATCATCGACGATTAACTAAGAAGATACAACATCCAACTAAGGTTGCAAACCCTCCGTGAGGATAGGCGCATAGAAGCATCACCGTAGGCTAGATGGCTCGTCCCCTAACGGATCATACACTTATGACCTCAAGAAATCCTATCAGAAGTTCTCGTCAAGGAGTCTACCTCATTAATCGACATTCTACACTATGAAGATAAGAACAAGATAAATGCAAGTAGGTAATCAACTACAAACTTAACGACTAGCAACAAAGTGAAAAGTTATATATATTGCCATGGAATGCTTAACAAAAGAACATGCTTGCATGGGCAGCGAGGCTAGTCCCCGCACCCCAGCGAAAAGGAACTACTCGCTCATGATGCGAGGGATAAGAAGAATAAGAAAGAGAGAGAAATCCTCCATGAACTCGGTGCAGAAGGTAGTCGTAGCTCGGTGAAGATGATGCAGTCTTCTACGTCATGTCAGAGCAGATCTGGATGAAGAATGGGAGAGGCCAAGACTGGCTGGACAGTCTCTCGCGCTCCGTCTTCCTTCTCTTCTCAGTCTCCTTGGTTGCAGCACGGGCAGTAGGTGAAGTGAAACTGGCGTGGACTGGACTGTATCTGGATCGGACCTGTGTATAGGCAGCATGTCGGCGTCCTGAAACTGATACCTCAAAATAAGGACCCTGCTGGTCCTATTTATAGGCACTGGATAGGTCCTCACACTTTTAGTCCAAATGGTTTTGGAGATATTTCGTGCCCAAACGGTTTAGTTGACTAAACAGTCTACATGTTATTTGCTCACCCATACACGTGATTTCTGTTTGTTGCTGGCTGCTCATCCGATCTTTATTTCTACCCATTCGGTCTTCATTGGTATCTAATTCAAACGGTCTTAATGCTAATGGAGCAAATGGTCTTCACGTAGCACAACTCACACTGTTTGGTGCATGCATGCCCAAGCGATTTTAATAATTTACTATTCCAACGATCTTGCAGTGCGTGTGCAATTGGTTTGCTACTCTTCACATTTTTCTTTAGCAAACAGTTTGACTTGGTCTACTTTGTCATTCGGTCTCGCAGCAGCCCTCCTCCATTTGGTCTTGCAGAAGCCCTCCTCCATTCAGTCTTCGCATATTCCAGCAAACAGTCTACGTGATTGTTGCTTTCAGTTTGCTGCTTGTATGTGCAAACAGTTTCCGTTTGCTTTTCATACGGTTTGCATGCAAGTGCTCATTCAGTCCCATGGAGCAAATGAGCAAATGGTTTGCATTGTATTCAGCTAACAGTTTCCAATGTTGCTTATTCGGTCATCATGTGAGTATCTTGCTCAAACGATCCTTCAGCACCATTCGGTCTTTACACTGACTGCCCAGCTGGCATTATTAAGCGGTTTGCATGCTCCAGCAGCAAACAGTTCTGCATGCAGCTTATCTTCAAACGGTCTTCCGATTTGCATCAAACGGTCTACATGCATGGTTCTACATTCGCTCTTCATTACTCAAAGCTCCATTTGGTTTTGGAATTTCAAACGGTCTCGCAGACTGAAAACACCTTAAACGGTCTCACAGACCGAAACTACTCAAACGGTCTCGCAGAACAAAACTCTTCAAACGGTCTCACAAACAAAACTCTTCAAATGGTCTCAAGACCGAAACTCTTCAAATGGTCTCGACATTCCAAGCTCCAAACAGTTTTGGGGTGAGTATGTCCATTCGGTCTCGAGACCAAATGGATGAAACCAATTAGTCAGACCGATTGAATAAAACCATTTGATCAGACCGATTGAATGAAACCGTTTGGTCAGACCGATTGGATGAAACTGTTTGGTCAGATTGATTGGTCAGAACCAAGGGTGAGTGAAGGTGGGTCCCAGCTGACTATTCAACCTTTATCAAGACCTGCATCAAATCAACATAAATTCCATTAAAATCATGATAATTGGACCAATTAAGTAATTTTGCACATCTTGTAATTTAGTAAGTGAAATTGGATGTAATGAATTTAATTTGACCCAATATGGTAATTGAATTCCATGATGAATGTGCATTCATCATTAAACCAAATTGATGTGAGTTTACCGCTCCAAAAGGATTTCCATATTGAAAATCGAGATGGTTTCTGTTCTGATTTGGATTGTAATAACCTTGACCAGGGATGGTGTTCACAACATTCAGACTCTCCATCTGACCATTATTTCCTTGTCCAATGATTTTTCTTAGAGGGGATTCGTAAAGAATATTATAGGAGAAAGTGGAGTGATCAGTTCCTTTACATGCTTCACAGAATAGTGAAGCTGACTTAATCTGTCCTTATTGTTGAGGAAGTGAGTGTCTTCTTTCATAAGCGGTAAGAGATGATTCGATATGGTCTTGCTTGGAAACTAAGAGCTTGAGGGATTCAGCGATAGACTTGTACTCAGGAATAGCTTTAGCCATAGCTACCTTCAATACTCCTTTACCTACAGATCTACCCCAATTTACTTGATTTTTAGCTCTGAGGGTGACAACCTTCCATGCACTGTCATAACTTTGACGCATGAAGTTCCCTCCGGATGAGGAGTCTAACAATCTCTTAATATCATCGTCCACTCCCCTATAGAAGATCTTGACGAGTTGATTCTTGGGGATTCCATGGTGTGGACACTTACGTAGAAGGTCTTTATATCTTTCCAATGCTTCAACAAGGGTTTCTCCAAGGGATTGAGTGAACATTGTTATTCGACCCCTAATTTCATAGGTGAGAGAAGGAGGATAGAATTTTTTCCAAAAAAATGTTTTGAAGTTGTTCCCAAGTAGTGATGGGCTCGCATTGCAATGAATTGTACCAACTTATAGCTCTATCAGCAAGGGAATACTTAAAGAGACAGAGTCGAATGGCATCGTCTGTGACTCCATTTTGTTTTGTCATAGCACATAGATCGATGAATCTAAGAAGATGTTCTTGGCTATCTTCTCCTTTTTTACCATAGAATGGGTTGTTTTGGAGCAAGGTGATCCAATGTGCTCATATCTCAAAGTTAGGAGCATGGATGGGAGGAGGTTGTACTGCGTGATGAACATCAACAGCTTTAGGGATTGAGAACTCCCTAAGATCCTTTTGCAGTTCTGCTGCTTGTGTTGCTAGGATTTCTTCTTGAACAATAGCTCTGGCTTCTTGCATGAGCCTCTCTCTCTCTGTGCATTGATGGCTTGAGCCACACTTCAGATTATCTCCTCTTCTTGAGCCATTCTTGTTTGATTTTCTCTGTTCTGACGATGAAATGTTCTGTCTATTTCAGGGTCAAAGCTGGCAATGAGTCTGGGACTGTTCAAATGGTGCATGCACTAGTCCTTTTGAGGTGCCTGAAATAGAAAGATTTCAAAAGTGAGATCCATAGAGTAGAGTCAAATTCAAGTGAATGATCAATTGCTTCAAAAGAAAACAAAATCCTAGATTAGCCTTAAAAGACTATATTTGACTAACTGATTATGTTGTCCCCGGCAACGGCACCAAAATTTGACGTAGAATATTATCGCACTAACAAACTCACTCGGGGTTGAAATCCTCGAGCTTTTACCAAAAACTTGTGCAATAATACCACCTGCAAGTGGACGGGTCTTATCGCAGTATAGTTAAGGATCGAATCCCAAGAGACAACATTTTTAAGAATATTTGTCAATCAAATCTAGCATAAGTAAGACTAATATTTAAAATGATTGATTGGCTTGTGGTTGATTAAACTAATTGTAAGAAAGTAAAAGAGTAGAATTAAAGTTTGTTCTAGATCAATGATATGGAAACGCTGGGATGGTACTGGGTTTCACCACCACTGCGCATGCAAACACATCCAAACATATAACATCCAGGCAAGAATCTAACTATCCAAATGGAGCTGTTGTGAACCCTCTGCGAGGATAGGCTCACGTAAGCATCACCTTAGGTAGTCGATTTCTCGTCACCCTCCAGATCACTCACTTATGGCTCCGAGGATACAACATCCAACTGAGGCTGAGCCCCCCCCCCCTTGTGGGTAGGCACACAGAAGAGTCACCATGGGCTAGATGGCTCATCCCCTCATGGATCACACACTTATGACCTCAAGGAAACCTATCAAAAGTTTCATCAAGGAGTCAACCGTGCTAACCAACAAGTAGGTAGGTGATTAGTCTACAAGTAAACATCGACGATAAACAAAGAAGATACAAAATCCTACTAAAGTTGTGCCCCCCCTTGTGGGTAGGCACACAGAAGCGTCACCAAAGGCTAGATGGCTCGTCCCCTCACAGATCATACACTTACTACCTCAAGGAATCCCATTCTATTTCTAGTTTGGGAGTCTACCTCATTAATCGACATTCTACCCTACATATAGAAGTTCTCACAACATAGGGAAGAACAAGATGAAAGCAAGTAGGTAATCAAACTACAAACACTATCAATTAACAACAAAATGGAAAGTTATATACATTTCCTTGGAATGTTAAATGAAAAGACATGAAACCATGGGCAACGGGCAAGTCCCCGCACCCCAGCAAAAAGGAACTACTCGCTCATGATGCGAGAAACAAGAAGAAAAAGAGAGAGGGAAGATTCTACCATGAGCATGATGTAGAAGAGTGGCGCAGCTTGGTGAAGATGATATGATCCTCTACGTCGTGTCCGGGCAGATCTTGGACGAGGAGGAAGTACCACCAAGACAGACCGGGTAGATATTCTTCTCCACCTTCCTTCTCGACTTAGTCTCCTTGCTCTCAACGGGAGGAGCAGGTGAAGTGGCTATGGCATGGATGAAGTGGATGTCGGGTGGATACGCAAGCCTACCACTCAGCTTGGTCGGGTAGATCATCCTCCAACAGGGGTCAAGTGCTTCTTAGGCACAACCTGGTGGTAGAGTGGAGGATGAGGAGATGTGTAGGTAGAGGATTTACCCAGGAGTCAAGTGCTTCTTAGGCACATCCTGGTGGTGGAGTTGTGGTTAGAGATTGGAGGGAGTAGGGGTCGAGCTTGCAAGAAGTAGCCTGGCGGCATCCCAGATCCAATGCCCAAATGAGGACCCTTGTGGTCCTATTTATAGGCTTGGATGGGTCTTCAGGTTTTCGTCATGAAAATGCTCCATACGGTTTTGGGTCCAAACGGTTTGGAGTAAAGTGCCTCCAACTGGTCTTCATGCAAATGGTCTTGGAGACCGTTTGATGGCCAAACGGTCTTGGAGACTGATTGACATCAAAGGGTCTTGGCTTTAATGGTCTCTGGCTCTGATCGGTCTTGAGTCCCTGTCCAAACAGTCTTGCAAATCTATGGCCATACGGTCTTCAGCAAACGATCATCGTTCAAACGGTCTTTACTTCAAATGATTTCTACTTCAACCGGTCTTGGCTCCAAATAGTTTTGGAGACCGATTGGACTGACCAAACAGTCTTGGATGCTGATCGGTTTTATGCTTCAAACGGTCTTGCTTTGATCGATCTTGATTGTCCAACCGGTCTAGAGTCCAAATGGTTTTAGAGATACAAACAGTCTTAAAGACCGATGGGTTCCAATCGGTCTTGAGACCGAACAGTCTTTGTCTCCAATTGGTCTTGGCTCCAACCGGTTTTGGCGACCGATTGACATCCAAATGGTTTTGGATCGTTCACGTCCATATGGTCTTGCAGATGCGCACCAAACGGTCTTCGCTTCATTGATCAATCTCGGCACCTGAACGATCTCGCGGGTGACTGGCCTATCGATCTTGAGACCGTATGTCTCCAAATGGTCTTGAAACTGTATGCTCCAAATGGTCTTGAAACTGTATGCTCCTAACGGTCTTGAAACTGTATGGATGACTGGATGAGATCGTTTGGGTCAAGACCGTTTGGTCAAGACCAAGGATGAGAAGATCTTGAGTGAATTACATATGATGGTTGAACCTCATCATGACCTGCACAAAATCAATATAAATCTTGTTAATCATCTTGATAATTCAATCTGTTAAGAAATATTGCATTTTGTGAGATTTAGGAGATGAAATTGAAAGTATTGAATCTAATTGGTCCCAAAAAGGTGACTGAAAATCATGATGAATATGCATTCATCAGTGAGCTGGGTGATGGTGGCCGTGGTGATGTGCCACGCCCATTCTGCTTCTGTGTAGAATGACCGTTCTGTGTAGAACGGTCATGGTGGGTCCTGGATCAACACTTTGACTTTGTTCTTTGGATTTTCTTGGACATCTTTGCCTCAATGGATCTTAGGCCACTAGGGGTAGGTTAAGGGAGCATTAGACTTCACTTTGGGTCTCTCCAAGGGTAGATAAACCCTAGGATCACTCCTTCTCTCTCTTCCATCAAGTGTGGTCCAAATACCTGAAAACATGCAAATAATGTCCATAAGTGCATTTTATACAAATAAGCATATTGGGAGGAATAACATGTAATGTAACAGGTATAGATGTGGCTGAAGAGCAAAATGACACAAAATGAAGCCCTAAAATAGGGTTGAATCATGCATGCACATGTGTTTCTCAGTCTCGCTTATCAAGTGGCCAGGGTATCATACTCCAGTAGGAGGGACATATCCCATATCTATCACTCACAGTCTATCTCGATGTGTCAAAGTCACCCAATCATCACCTTTATAACAACCCATGTTTAGGACCGTGTTTGAAGATTTCAAAGCATATCCAATGACATGTGACGGGTGTAATGATTTTAGGTCTAAGAATCATAATCACCACCTTCACTATGAGAGACAACTATGACCACCAATGATGGTTTTGATGTGTCACTCTCAAGGTGGGTTTGTCTGATACACTCTTCCCTAACATCTATCTGTGTGTTTGGTTTGATATCACCATATCATGACTAATGAAATTTTATCATCAACCAACCCACACTCTAGTCTTTAGTGTTACTGGTGTCTATCTATCTTCCAGAGTAACAACTGACTAGGGACATAATAAGAATGTACACACTCTTAACATTTGCATGATCTCATCCTCCAAGTCACTTACTTGAAGACATACGTCACTGAGTATTTTCACTCTTTAGACATTCATAACGTTTCCTCATTATTTGATGACTGAATGAAACATAATGAATTGGAAGCTTTCCTTTATAAGTATTAATCAAATCCTTTATGGCATATGCCATGTCAATCATCACATGATTTTCTCTATATGCATACCTTACTGACAGAATCCCACTTGCACTTAGAGCCAATCACCAAAGGATCTCATCCTTAGTGACCTAAACATGTTTAACATGCTTCTGCTATGCTAGTGCTGATTTTTTGGGTTAGCAACACTTTGCTTATAGTCAATATATTATATGTTTCCTTATCTCTTTTCTATGAGATGAAACTACTGTAGTATGGTATCTTGATATTCCTTGCCTAACCATTATCTCTATTGTCTTCATAGTATTACTATTGAGTCATCAAAAGGTTGGAACATCTATAAGTTCATCATATGAACTTCTAGATCCATATAGTATCACTAACTATTCACAACACAAGTATAATTGGCTTCTATTATAGAATAGAATTAATTGCTATTAGTTTGAAACCCTTCCAACTAACAAACTTATCATTTTAAATCAAACATATTTTATTGTGATCACTTTGTCATTACGGAAGCTTGCATTGATGTAACTCTTTACATCTAACTCTTCCTTTTATTGCTATCCTTATTGACTAGCAATTTATCCTTAAGTACTCCAAAAGTACTAATGGATATCTTTATGACATTTCCAATAACCCTTATTGGATTTTAATATCATATTGTCATGTCTAATACGTATAAGATTATATAATATAAGCATGTTTAATAGCTTACATTGTAGATCCACTATTGGGTTGACCCATTGAATCTTATTCATGATATTTCCATTCTTCACAAGAATCAGAATATAGGGTTCATGAGAGAGTAATCTGAATTCTCTCTCATTGAATCTTTCCATGTTTAACTTTTTCAACACATTGCTATTATGTGTGCTTAATAATTCTATTATGAAACATTCAAGAACTGTTTCATAGGTCTTGATCCTTATCTCATAAGAAGTTTCACCTTATCCTTCATTGTTGAAGGTGTTTTTCATGCCAGCTGTCAACATTCACAATATTGAGATGCCATTCCTCATCACATGTGGAATATTCATATATTCTCCCACTAAATTTTTTATAATCATAGATTTCATCTTTTATTTTGACTCAAGTCAATCTCTTTGACTATCTTATCAAATCAAAAGATCCCATTTCTAAGTTTCTTGTTTCAATCCCAGATTGAACTTTATAGTTTATAGAGTTTATTTGCATTCTTGAAGTTGTAAAACCTTTTGGGTTGTGTCATGTACACATCCTATTATGTACTCCTTTTAAGGAATATGATTTCATCTTCATATGCCAAATCTCATAGTCTACTTTAACTACAACAACAAGCATGACAATTGGTAAAGGAATTTCTATCATGTTCAACAACTTGAACTGATTTGAAACCTTGTCCAACCAATTTGTCCTTTTATGTTATGCAAGTAGGTTTTTGCCACAAGACCCTATTGTACCTTTTACATGTTACCCTTTAAGGTGGTGCTTATTGAGGTCCTACCTTGTTAGCTTACATGGATCCCATAATACTCAGATATAGCTTCTACTTGACTAGTTGGCCCATCCTTTATGACCAACCCATCTGAATTGTTGGATTCACATTCATCTACTCTCAGATATGTTCTACTAGAACTATTTAGTTCTGTGTTACATGATTAACTTGAGATTCCACAACAACTTGTGATTCTCTTAGTTCTCATTGTACCTCTTTGTTGATCTCGAACATTTCGAGTTCTACTTTTACTTCCATTGATTCTTTAGGAATTCACTTATCCTGTCAGCAAAACAATTTTGTTGTTGGATTGGGATTAATAGTAATCTTCAACAATTATGGGTTATGGATAAACCTTCTTCAAGAAACAACTTTCTCAATGTATGTTTTAATCCTTTAGACATATTGGGACATTTCCAAATCATATCATATATGATGTTTTATAAACCATTCATATGGTACATTATTTAATGTTAGGTATATATATGAGGATATAAGAAGATAAGATTAATTGATAATTGTATCATGACATATCATGGTACAATTCCTTCATTCTGACACATCATCATGTTCAAATGGATTTGACTTGTGATACATTATCACATTTCATTTTTATGAAGGTACTCAAGGACTTGAT